>CAUYON010200353.1:0-30588 GCA_963573935.1 Arctocebus calabarensis | reverse complement strand
CCAGCTCTTGGGCTTAAGCGATTCTCTTGCCTCAGCCTCCCTAGTAGCTGGGACTACAGGCGCCCGGCTATTTTTTTGTTTTGCAGTTCAGCCGAGGCCGGGCTTGAACCCGCCACCTTCGGTATATGGGGCCGGCGCCCTACTCGCTGAGCCACAGGAGCCGCCCCCACACAGAATTTTTTATCCTTTTGGTTCTGCCTCTTGGCATCTCCACCTAGATCCAGTCTTCTCAAGTTTAACCTTTCCAAAATTGAACTGTCTTACCCTAAGTAAAGAATGTCCAACCTGTAGTCTGTGAGCTGTCTGCTAATTTTGTGAGAACTTTTTTTTGCTGATCAGTGGTGTTAGATGTCAAAAAAATATGCACTGATTTTTGCTAATCAGTTTTCCTTAGTGTTTGTATATTTAATGTATGGCCCAGGGCAACTCTTACTTTTCCAGTGTTCAAGAGAAAAAAAGGTGGACACCCCTGGACATGATTCTGTATTTATCTCTCCAGTGACTCAAAAAAAACTCAGAATCATCTTGATACTAAATCTCGTTTTGGAGAAGGAGGAAATGCTGCAAAGATTATTTTTGCTTCAATTGACAAAATTGGGATGTGGATGGTAGATTAGATAAATATCAATGTTAAATTTACTGAAGTTGATTACTATGAAAGGATATTTCTAGTCTTTATAAATATACACTTAAGTATTTAGAGGTAGAGTCATATATATAACTTACCCTCGAATGGATCAGAAAAGAGTATGTGTTTATGAGAATATTGAGTGCATGTACACAAGTGTTAAAGAGATATCAGAGCTAACAATGGGTGAGTCTAGCTCTAATGGGTATACAGGTATTCTTTGGAGTATTTTATTCTTACAAATTTTCTGCATATTTTAATTATTTCTGAATAAAAAGGTTATTTTTTTTAATTATAACCCATTGTGATCACATGGCATTCTTTCCTCTGAAATAAACACCTTAATAAAACATTTAACAGAATATGAAACCAGCACATTGTACCCCTTGATTGCACTATTGTACACAGCTATGATTTAATAATAAAGACAATAAAATTAAAAAATAAATAAATAAATAAAACATTTAACAATAAATAAATGTTTTTTAAAGTTTTCTTTCTAAAACCCTCAATGTTTTAATTTATAAAGGCTTATTTTCTCTTTCCTAAATTATGTAGCTGTCTAAAGTTATTCATTAGGCTTCCATACTGTGCTGTCCACTTAACCACACATTCCTGTAGACATTTTTCTTTATTCCCTATCTTCCACCACCCTGCCTCAGACAGAGGACTCTTTCTAACCATGAAGAAACTAGAGACTGTCAGCCATGAGTTCATCATTTTCTTTCCCTTCTACTTTTATACCACTTTTTATCTTCTTAGAGGAATAATCCTAAATTCTTTCTAACTCTTCTTGTGGACCTTGTATATTCCATCAGTATTTTATTTTCAGTTATGTTTTCTCTCATTTCTTCAATGTTTCTTTATCCAAAAGTTGCCCCCAGCATCCCTATTTCCAAGAAAAGCCTTTCATTTGACCTTGTCTTTCTCAGTAAACTACTATGTTTGCCTTTCTCTTATTTTTTCTTTTCCCATACTTTTGAGTTGCTGTTTTACCTATATTTATCACAAAACATATCAGCTTATGGAAACAGGTTAACAGTGGCCTCCTAATTGTCATCCAGGAGACTCTTCCTCAACCTGAATCCTATTTAATAAACCCTGTAAGGTTGGGTGGTGCCTGACACACACATTTCCCTGTTTCTTTTCTTTTTTCATCTTCTCTTTCATGGTTTCTATATTTTATGTGTTGGTACTTCCTTTGGTATTTGTACTCAGCTTTTATGTTTTGCCTGTAATTTGTTCCGATTCCCAAATCCATGCTTTTCCCTACTAAGCTCCAGACTGTGTTTCTTGTCAAAGCTCTCCACCTGAGCAAGTATTTCAAATTCAACATTTCCAGACCCCTTTTACCTCCCCCTCCAGCACCCCCCCCCGTTTGCTTTCTCTTTCTCAATTAATGGAGCATCATCTTCCACTCAATTGATGAGGTTTGCACTTTAGTGCTTGACTTTTTTATAAATCATTCATATCCAGATAACACTAAATCAAACCAATTTTTTGCTGCAGGATGTCATATAGACTAAGTAACTTTTATCCAAAATCCTGGGACCAGAAGTATTTCAGATTTCAGACTTTTTTTTCAAATTTTGAAATATTTGCAGATACAAAATGAGATATTTTAGGAATGGAGCCTAAGTCTAAACATGAAATTCATTTTTATTGTATATTCATTTATACCTTATACTCATAGCCTGGAGGTAATTTCATATAACATTTTTTTATAAGTTTGTGCATTAAGCAAAGTTTTGACTACATTTTGACTGTGACCTGTCATGTGAGGTTAGGTGTGTAATTTTCTATTTGTAGCATCATATCAGTCCTAGGGATTTTTCACAGTAAGAATGTTAAACCTATATTTGTTGGCTATAGTTACTTTCCTCATTTTTGTTATCTTTCACCTAGATTTCTGCTATTCTGCCACCAGATATATTATTAAAAACTAGTCTCCTTAAAAAAAAAAAATCAGTGGCTGCCACTGCCTGTATGTAAAGTAAAATCTATATTCTCCCTGACTGGACTTATTTTTGGTCCCCTAATGTACCATGCCTTTTTATAGCTCTACATTGTTCCTTCTGTCTGGAATGCCTGGCCATATATTTCTAATACTGTGGTCTCAGTTAAACATGCCCATCTGCATCTCATGGTGATAATTTGACTAAATATTTCCCAGTCTGAAAGAAATTTATCATTACCCTATACCCTACTTTCACTCAGCCAAGTTCCATATTTTTAAGTACCACGACTTGTAGCAACTCTGTTTCCTAGTGCCATATTTCTGCTAGAGTCTTGGAGACTGGAAGTAGAAGTCAGAGTCGGGTCTTTCCAAGGAATGCTCCTAAAGCATCTTAATAGTCCTTAAATAGTCTTTGAAGAAGAAAGACATACTATGTTGATAATTGTATAGCTAAAAGAAGATGAACCTTTACTCTTACAGTCTTTTCTTTGCAGCCTAAAATCCCAATCTTCACTGATGAGTGTTGGTGCAAGGCAGAATATACCTCCCAATTTCCATAAGAACCGAAAATGCTAAGTCCTCCTTTCATGTAGGGCTATTGCCCTATTTTGAATTAGGAGAGTATCATGTGACTTATGCTCCGACAATTAAAATCCCTGAATTTTAAATTGAGGGCCAGTAATGCAAAGAAGCAGGGACCATGGAGAAGTCTCTGGTGGTAATGGTGGTAGCAGGGAGATTGGAGTTAACACTGTAGCAGGTGTTTTAAAAAGTGCAGAAAGCAGTGGCTTCCCTACTGAATCAGTTCTGGGCCCTGATTTTAGGCCTATAGATTCCAATCCCAGTTCCCCAATGCTTCTGAAGATGTAGAGCTTTCCAGTCTATTTTTACACTTGATCTTAGCCAAAAGGCCGAGAAGCGATTCCAGTTTATTTTTAATAAATTATTTTCTGTTGTTTATAAACAGAAACTTTGATATATGTTCCTCAGCCTTCATTGTATTTATAAAGTCAGAACTGCCCAAAGCTCAATATAGTAATCAAATTATCCATTTTTTCATCATGTGCTACGTTAAGTGTTTGGTTGAAATTGAATTATTAATTACACTCTGGCTGGGTCAGTTCCTAAACAGATGCACTAAACCAATGTGGCAATCAGGAAAATGTAGTTCTCATGTATTCTAGGAGCAAGTGCCCTTTTACATGGGAGACAATATCTCCTATGTTTTTTAATTTGTTATGTTCTTTACTATAACTTTTAAATATTTGTATATTAAAAATAAAATGTGACCTAGATCTTTTGAAGAAGTCTCACTGAACTCTGTCACATAATACAGTTTTAAAACCCACCACATTGGCTCGGTGCCTGTGGCTCAGTGGGCTAAGGCGCCAGCCACTTACACCTGAGCTGACGAGTTCGAACCCAGACTGGGCCCTCCAAACAACAATGACAGCTGCAACCAAAAAATGGCCGGGTGTTGTGGCGGGCGCCTGTAGTCCCAGCTACTTGGGAGGCGGAGGCAAGAGACTCATTTGAGCCCAGGAATTGGAGATTGCTGTGAGCTGTAATGCCACGGAACTCTATCCAGGGTGACAACTTTAGGCTCTGTCTCCAAAAAAAAAAAAAAAAAACCCACCACATCATACTGCAATATGTGTGTACATGTATTTTATGATTATGCTACATAAAGTTAAGGAAAGAATAATACAATTATAAAAATAATTTGAATTAAATATTTATATCTTTCATTTCATCTCATTTAAGTGTTACCCAGTTTGGTTCTTAACTTTATTTTATTAAAAGATCAAGGGTCATTCCTGTGACTGTGAGAAGGTTGACTTCAGGATGCAAATGATCTATCAATATGTAATTACAAAAGAATGTTCTCATAACTGACATATTAACAGTTTCTTAACAGTTTCTAAGACTTGAGAAGATTATTCATGGAATTGGTTAGAACTTTATCCTAGTCATTTTATCATTGTGATTTCATTATTCTGTGATATTTGTGGTTCAACCATGAGTTTGCAGTTTTAAGAATTAGAAAACTGGCTCGGCGCCTATGGCTCAGCGGGCTAAGGTGCCAGCCATGTACACCTGAGCTGGTGGATTCGAATCCAGCCCGAGGGCCCGCCAAACAACAATGACGGCTGCAACCAAAAAATGGCTGGGTGTTGTGGCGGGCGCCTGTAGTCCCAGCTACTTGGGAGTCGGAGGCAGGAGACTCGCTTGAGCCCAGGAACTGGAGGTTGTTGTGAGCTGTGATGCCACGGCACTCTGTCCAGGGTAGCAGCTTGAGGCTCTGTCTCGGAAAAAAAAAGAATTACAAAACTACAATCCAGGCTTTGAGGAAAAAATGAATTGATAAATAGATCCTTCTAAAACAGTCATATCAAACATGGAGATGAGTGGAATAGTATGAATTTAATGGGTTAGTACCACTTTTCTAGGAGAGATCAAAGTGTTATTTGGTTATGGCATTAGCAGTCTTAGAGATTAAATTCTTCCGATTTGGTCATAATACCTTGAAAATTAGTACATTGTTTATGTTTGGGCACTTGCCCAAAGACGGAAGGAGATTATAATTCTACCAAGCATTAGCTGCTGTAGTTGAAGACCTTTTCCATTTTCTGGATCTGTGGTGAAGATAATTCATGCATCTTAATTTGATGTATGTGGAACACTCAAAATGTATAACAGTGTATATTTTAATTTCATTGAATGCTTCTCAGACTGGCTTTCTAAAATTTTGTGGTATTACCTAAATTAGGGATCATTAGATAAGAATGTTTCCAATGTTATCTATTCAGAGTCACATCATAATTTCTCCGTGTAGATTTTGATCTGTACTGATCCATTCTTAGAGAACATAAAGTGAAAAGTAATCATTTAACAATTTCTGCATTTAATGCAAAAGCTTGTTATCAGGAGTGTCCAGCCTACAGGCTGCATGTGGCCCAAGATGGCTATGAATGTGGTCCAACACAAAATCATAAACGTACTTAAAACATTACAAGATTGTTTTGTGATTTTTTTTCTTTTTGGTGGAACTCAATAGTGCAGTTCTCAAGTACTTCGTAAACAACATCGTGTCACAATGTGATGTAAAATAAACATCCTTACAAGTCTTACTCTTTGTGTGCATGTGTGGCTTCAATCTTGCAGTGGTGTGGGGCTTCAGTGTGATCTTTCAAGTACAGACAGTTGAATTGATACCATCAGACATTACATGTGCTTGTGTGGTTTGGCAAGGCAGTGATTATAAATAATATTTCAACCTACCATTGCAATGTTAGGCATTTAATTTATTTAGAAGTTAAGTAAGCATTCTTACTTGATTATTAAGGGTACTTCCATACCTTGGCAGTGCCTCACATTGCCCACAGTGCTTTACAGTTGGCCTTTCACCTCACCCTACATCGGCAACCAAGATGTGGAAGGACCCAGAGAGATTGCTTTCTGTTTTTGTGTTAATTAATTTTCATAATAAAAGTAAATATAGTCCCTTATCTATTATTATTTTTTTAATCCCAGCATGGCTTCTACAACATCTCAAAAGAAAACTGAACCCCCAAAAAGAAAAATTATGGATGAAGGAAGATTGTTCATTGAAAAGTGGACAGATGACTCCTTTTTTGTCGAGGCAAATAGTAAGGCACGCCACTTAATTGGTAGGGAATTGGTGCAAGTTTTCAAAGACTATAATTTGAAAAGGCATTATATGTACAAACATGCTGCCAGATTCAATGCGTTTAAAGTATTGTGTTAAAGACAGAATAGTGGGACTGAAAAGTCTGACTTTTCAACAAAAGTTTTTTTAAAGTTACAACTTAGAATTCCATTGTAAAAATCTAGTTATATGATAGCGTATTTAATAGCAAAATAATCAAAGCCATTTACTGATGGCAGGATTGTTCAAAAATGTATGGAAAGCATGCCAGATATAATTTGCCCTGAAAAAAGGGGAGATAGATATGTAAAATTAGATTGTCTCCCCAGAAGATAGGTGAATTGAAAAAACTGAGAAAATCTATCAAAAGAAAGTTGGAGAGTAAAGCTGTTAATTTTAAATTTTATGATTTAGAAATGGGTGACAGCACTGATACTACAAATACAACTCAACTTGCATTTTTATTAGAGGTATTGATGAATATTGTCACTGAAGAAATGGTTTCTTTAGTACCATTAAAAGCTACAACTAAACCAAGAGATTTATACAAACAATAAAAAAATAGGGTTTTCTTTGTTCATTGTCAACGTATCTAGTATAGTTATTGATGGTGCCCCAGTGGTGGTAGATAAAAGAGACTTGTAAAATTAATGGAAGATGATGCAATTGCCCCCAAAACTCACATTTGATGAGGTATCATTATGTAGTACATCAAGAAAATTTATACAAAAATTTATATCAAAAATTTTTGAAAAGGATAATATATAAATCATTATCAGGACTGTGAATTACATAAGGGCTGAGGGATTAAATCATTTCTAGAAATTCCTGAAAAGTATTGATTTTGACTGTAGCAGCATCTGCTTTTCGGAAATAAGATATCTAAGTTGAGGCTAGGTGTTGAAAAAATTGTATGATTTTCAACATGTTATCATGCCGTTTATGGTATCAAAAACCAAATTTGTGCCAGAACTTGACAGTGAAACTGGCTTACTTACAGATTTAGCATTTTTAGTAGATTTAACTGCTCATTTAAATCATTTAAACATGTGTCTTCAAGGTGAAAACCAACTTTTATCAATGCAATTTTAAACCATAAAAGCATTCCAAATAAAATGGAAATTGTGGCAAACTCAAATTAAGGCAGACAATTTTATACATTTTGATATGTTGGCTAAGCACTGATCTATGGATGGCAGAAAATATGCAGTCTTGCTTTTTTATTTGAAATAAGAATTTGAAAACATTTCAAGATTTCAAGAAAATAATCAGTATTTTGGTGCATCTGCAGCTCCATTTTCAGTCACCACGAGTATGTTACTTGCCAGTTTTCAAATAGAATGCATAGAGCTGCAATCTGACATTCAATTTAAAGAAAAATTTGTTCATGTCTTATTATTGGACTATGTTTTTTTTTTTTTTTGAGACAGAGTCTCACTTCATCATCCTCAGTAGAGTATTGTGGCATCATAGCTCACAGCAACCACAAACTCCTGGGCTTAAGATCCTCTTGCCTCAGCCTCAGTCCCAAGTAGCTGGGACTACAGTAGCATCCACAATGCCTGGCTATTTTTTAGAGATGGGGTCTTGCTCTTGCTTAGGCTAGTATTGAACTCCTGAGCTCAAGCAATCCACCTGCCTCAGCCTCCCAGAGCATTACAGCTATGAGCCACTTCACCTGGACCACTTTTTTTTTTTCTGAGACATTGTTGCCCTGGCTAGAGTACAGTAATGTCATCCTAGCTCACAGGAACCTCAAACTAATCAACCTCAAGTGTTCTTCCTGCCTCAAGCCTCCCAACTAGCTGGGACTGTAGGGGCCTGCCATAATATTTGCCTAATTTTTTCTGTTTTTAGTAGAGACGGGTCTCACTCTTGCTCAAGCTGGTCTCAAACTCCCGAGCTCAAGGGACCTGCTCACCTCAGCCTCCCAGGGTACCACTGCATTCAACCTGTCGTTACTGGACTTTTATATGTCCTGTCTTCCTAGATACAAATATATATCCTGTCCTTCACAGTTAAGCACCTATATTTGCGGGCAACTATTTGCAAGAATGAAACACATTAATGGTAAAATTAGAACAGATATCTCATGAGCAAATTGAGAACTCACTGAGAATTGCAACTACTCCCATCAAACCAGCTATTGAAGCATTAAAGACTCTCTGAATGGACTGGTGCATAATTAGGATTTTTTTTTTTTTTTTTAGATAGAGTCTCACTTTCTTGCCCATGGTGAAGTGCTATGGCATCATAGCTCACAACAATCTCAAAATTGGGGGCTCAAGTGATCCTTTTGCCTCAGCTTCCCAAGTAGGTGGGACTACAGGTGCTTGCCACAATGCCCAGCTTTTTTTAGAGATGGGGTCCCACTCTTGCTCAGGCTAGTCTCAAACTCCTGAGCTCAGGCAATCCACCTGCCTCGAGCTCCCAGAGTACTAGCATTACAGGCGTGAACCACTGTGCCTGGCCTCATACTTAGGATCATTATGTGAGGGCTTTTTGCTCATTTGTCATAGCAGATACTACAAAAATTATGCATAGAATGTTTTCTTTACTCATCAGCCTTTGTTAGTATTTGCGTACTTAACGTATGGCCCAAGACAACTCTTCTTGCAGTGTGGCCTAGAGAACCCAAAAGTTTGGACACCCTTGCATTATGTGGAACTTTGCCTGTGGTATTACTAGAGCTGTTTCACAAATAATAATCAGATTTGAAAGAAATAGAGTGAAAAAAGAAGGTATATAGCAGAGAGGTGGTCACTTCTCAACACTAAAAAGAAATGAAGGTACTCTAAGATGGAAATTTTTCTTACTTTTCTCTATATCTTATTATACTAACAGTTTCAAATTTTACATTGTTATTTATTTGTACTTGTCTTACCTTTATTGCCATATTATGAGTGTTTTTACATAGTTCATCTTAAAGTCTTTTCCCTTACCTTCCCCATGACCTGTAACTCATTGATATGCTGATAATAGTTAATTGTTAATTACTTGTTGCTTTATCAACTGTTTTATAAAAGATATTAATTTTACATGTAATTTATTCATGTGTGGATTGAAAATGTACTTATTGAAATTGCCACACCAGGGGATTTGTCATTTAGCAACCAAAATGATCCTAATCTTCATCAAGCTTATAGCAGTCTAGAAGAAAAGCCTATGTAATAGGAAAAATTACCTCCCCATCACCAAGTTCCCAAGTAGTAAGTAAATACCAAGTCTCAAGTAGTAAGTAAATAAAATAAATCAAACCACTTAGGGATACCTTGGAAAATAATATTTATCATAGACCCTTCTGCCAGTTAAGTACTAGTTTCTATGGCTTTCTGTTTAATAGTAGATGATGTTATGTGCTAAATGACAAAACTTTTTTGTAGTGCATAAAAATAGTAGGGTTGATTTTGTGCATTTGTAATCATGTGACATAATTTGTGTCTACTTTATCTACAAATAGTTCTTGCTGAGTCAAATGAATGCCATCACCATAACAGAGATTCAGTGATACTAGTTGCCTTAGTTTAAAGATAATTGAAATCTTTATGTTACCTAAAGATAATTTTTATAGAATGATTAAAACCACGATTATCTTATAAAATAGAAAGTCGCTTATAACAATATAAAAATCATAGTTAACCAAGAAAATACAGTTAAAACTGGAAAGAAATACTCAGTTTAACTGTAAACTGTATGTTGAATTTTTATTACCTGTGATATAAAGGATACTTAAGGCAAAAGACTTTACAAGCTGGAGCAAGAAGCACTAGGGAAGAAAATCTGAGCAGGTGTTTAAATCTCCTGATACATCACGCAGGAGCATAGGAGGTGGTGTTGACTCGATAGTATTAGGATGTACGAAACTCACTATTCTTCTGCTGACTGGTGGAAAGAGTCCTTAACCCTTTTCCTCACTCGGGGGGTATTGATTTAATTAGCAGAGATTACAGTACTTTTCAGAAGCATAAAAGCCAAACAGTTGAAGCACATGTAGCATATCACAGCAGTGTTTCCCTTGGAATCCAGAGCACAGAAGCCTTGTCAGTGATGCTGTAACGCTGTCATGATAAGGTAGAATTTTATCAGATTTAGAAAGTTTGATTTTTATTCCATCTGTGTCCTTGTAGACTTTGAGCATCTACATCACCATTCCAGAGAACTTCAGGTAACAATAGGAAGGTACCCATTTAAAGCAATGTTTGGAAATATTGGTATTTTCAGTTTTGTACTCAAGTTGATACTGTCGATGTTTTTTGTTCTGACGGTCAAACTTAGAATAAGTGGGCAGCAAAATTATAATAAGAAACTGACTAGGCTTGGCACCCAAGCCTAGCACAGTGGTTGTGGTACCAGCCACATACCCCGAGGGTGGCAGGTTCAAACCTGGCCTGGGCCAGCTAAACGAGTGCAACAAAAAAATAGTTAAGCATTTTGGCAGGCGCCTGTAGTTCCAGCTACTTGGGAGGCTGAGGCAAGAGAATCGCTTGAGCCCAAGCAGAGCCAATTTTAAAGAAGGAGCCTAGTTGGCTGATAATTATTCTTACTGCACTGTAGGCAAATAATCAAACTCAGGTTGCTGTGAGCTGTAATGCCATGGTACTCCACTGAGGGCAGCACAGTGAGACTCTGACTCAAAAAAAAAAAAACAAACTGACTAATTATCTATAGAAATCATTATCATTGGACTTGAAATTTAATGATTAATACATTTATTCCAGGCTCGGCGCCTGTGGCTCAACGGGCTAAGGCGCCAGCCCCGTACACCTGAACTGGCAGGTTCAAATCCAGCCCGGGCCCGCCAAACAACAGTGATGGCTGCAACCAAAAAATGGCTGGGCATTGAGGTGGGCGCCTGTAGTCCCAGCTACTTGGGAGGCGGAGGCAGGAGACTCGCTTGAGCCCCGGAATTGGAGGTTGCTGTGAGCTCTGATGCCACAGCACTCTATCCAGGGTGATAGCTTGAGGCTCTGTCTCAAAAAAAAAAAAAATATTCCATGAAGTTATACCAATACAACAAGTCAAGTCATGAGAAATTTATTTGGTGTGTCATGCCTTCATAAACAGACTTTATAATACAACATACAGATTCTTTTGTATATTGATCTTATAATTTCAATGAGAAAAAATTTTCCTTCATTTCCACATGAGTTTTCATCTCTAAAGTGGTATAAGTCAGAAGATTAGGATAGCATCATTTCAGTGAGGCTTTCCAACCCTAAAATGGGTCATTAACTTTTTCCAAAGTTCACTGTAAATGAGTGGTTCTCAACCTTCCTAATGCCGCGACCTTTTAATACAGTTCCTCATGGTGTGGTGACCCCCAACCATAAAATTATTTTTGTTGCTACTTCATAACTGTAATTTTGCTACTGTTATGAATCATAATGTGTTTTCTGATGGTCTTAGGTGACCCCTGTGAAAGGGTTGTTCGACCCCCAAAGGGGTTGCAACCCACAGATTGAGAACCTCTGTTGTAATAGATATGTGCATCGCCCATTCCCTCCTACTAAAGGTGACTGGCTTATCTGATCTTTCCAAAGGACAAAGCTATAGATGTGACCAAGCAAATTTTTACAGATTTTTGAGCTATGTCAGCATTATACGGGTTGCATTGATAAAGGAGAATTAGGTCCCTAAGATACTGATATCAGAGCTTCTAAGGGAACCATCCTAGGGTCACTGTCTCAGACATGACAGTGTCATCAGTAGAATATCATTAGTACAGAGATTTTAAAATTGCATAATGTTAAAACTTCTGGAAACATGCTAAATTTGTTTTTTTCTTTATGAGTTCCAAAAGAGGCATATTATAGTAAGTTGTAACATATTAGAAAGTATGCATTCCTCTTTGGTTTTAGAGGTAAGTAAAAAGAACCCTTACTTATTTTCTAGTTTCTATTGAAAAACAAACAGAAGCTAGTATACTTAAAAATTAGTCAGTATTCAAATGTTTAGAATGATAGAGTATTAGTTTTAAAATGTCATGGTTATCCTACTTGAGACATGAATTTACAGTGCTCTACCCAAGTATTGTTTTTCTAGCCTTCTTAAATATTTTTAAGTGGTGGAAAGTAATATGTCTTAGGCCAAAATATTAATTTCTTGATAAATCTCCTAATGATTGAATCCATTGTTAAGGAGTGATTTGAATTGTATCTTTACCTTCCATCATAATATCTGATCATATTTCCTATTGCTATAATCTGACTTTGATTTCTCTTTTTGAAATGTTGTAGTCAATGACAGTTTGTATTTTTCTTTTTTTCCCTTTTATTAAGTCGTATACATATAGATCATGAATACCTTTTTGCATTTTGTATTTTTCATTTAGCTTGTAACACTTCAAGAAGCAAAACTGCTACTAAACGAAGATGATTACCTTATTAAAGCTGTATATGACTACTGGGTGAGAAAACGTAAAAACTGCAGGGGACCATCTCTCATTCCTCAGATAAAACAAGAAAAAAGAGATGGTTCTACCAACAATGACCCTTATGTTGCCTTTCGGAGGAGAACAGAGAAAATGCAAACTCGAAAGGTAATGTGCAAATTAGATTTAATTAAATACAGTTTAATAATATTTAAGACCAATAGTTTTTTCTAATAACTTAAATAATTTTGAATAACTTGGACATAATGTGAGCTATTGACATTGATGAACTTTCTGTTAGTGATACTACTTTATGGTAGCTTCTGTTGGCCAGTTCACAGTGTTTATCTACTACCCATGACATTCTTTAAATAGTAGAAATGAGTTATTAAATATGAAACGTTCAGTTTCCTTGAGTATAAGTTGGACAGTTGATACCTCTGACATTTCACTTTGACACTAATTGTTTTAATTTTACTGTGAAGGTACATTCTCATTCTTTCAAACACGTGTTTTGGCTTATTTAAAATTTTTTTAAAACAATTTTTGTGAAACCATGGACAAGTCAAAATTCATGTTATTTTCTAATGTGAGTTCCATTGAATAAAGAACACAGCATAGATAGTTCAAAATATCAAGGAAGTATTTGGGAAGGATGTGGGCTAATGGACAGAATACCTTGATGGTTTGAGAAGTTCCGTTCTGGTGATTTCAGTCTTGGAAATGAACCACATGGGTGACCTGAGACCAGGGTGGATAATCCAGAGCTGAAAACTATAGTAGAAGCGAATCCATCTCAACTTACATGTGAATCAGCAGCAAGATTTGACAATACTATTCCAACAATATCAGGCCATTTGAAACAAATCAGCAAGGTAAAGAAGCTGGTTAGACGGGTTCCACTTGAATTAAACAAGTATCTAAGAGACATCATCTTGAAGCTTGCCTTTCTTTGCTGTCAGTGACATAAAGACAAACTTTCTACGCCTTATTTTTACCTGTGATGAAAAACGGATTCTGTTTGACAATCACAAACGTTCTCCACAATGGTTGGATAAAGATGAAGTGCAGAAACACAGTCCAAAGCCAAATATTCATCAAAAAAAGCTAACAGTATCTGTTTGGTGGTTCAGTGCTGTTATTATCCCGTATAACAGTGGTTCTCAAACCTTCCTTATGTAGCTACCCTTTAATACAGTTCTTGTGGGTTGTGACCCACAGGTTGAGAACCACTGCCCTATAGGTTCATGAAACCTGCTCAGTCAATTATAGCAGCTGTCTACTGCAGCCAGTTTGATGAAATGATGAGGATGCTTGGGATTAAGCAGCAAGATTAGTCAATAGAGACAGGCTAGTCCTCTTACAAGGTAGTGGTAACATACAAATGCTGCTTAAACTACCGAAGTTGGACTTCAGAACTCTTTGTCATCCACTGTATTCACCAGACCTTGCCCAGCAACCACTTCTTCCAAGCTTTGGACAGCTTCTTGCAAGGAAAAATACTCAGTTCTCAACAAGATGTGGAAACTACCTTTTACAATTTCATCACCACTCCTCTCTAGGCTTTTCGCTGCTAGCGTACACAACCTATTGTTAAGATGGTAAAACTGTGTCGATAGTTTCAGCACATTGATTAATTATAATACCTTCTTTGATTATAATGAACTAATCTTTTGATTCAAAATCAGACATTTCGTGTTTAATGACCTGAGGTAACTTCTGTTGGCTCATTGTTTGCTGTATTTACAACCCATGCCCTTTATGATTCTGCTAATCATACTATTTCAGGCTTCCCATTGACATGATATGAGAAATTCTATATCTTTAATGTACCTTAGAAGTTTTGCATTATGCAATAAACCATTTTATCGGGAATCTCATGTGTTTGGAAAGCAGAGAATTTGAAATACTACTGCTATCTTTGTTGGTCACTGAATTGCTTACAATTTCTTTGAACCCAAATTCTGGTTCTTGCAAGTAAAAATGGACTTTACTGCCTCTAGCCTTTAGCTACTGTGGGGTCATGGGAAGAGGGCTAGGTTCATTTTCTGTCAACAATCAGAAGTAACAGTGGAATCTTTTTCTCCTTTTCTGAGTTGTCAGTTGTGTCAGATTTCAGATTGGTGAACTTGTCCCCATCTGACTTTTAGAAACAGTGCAATATTTTAGAATTTTAAGGAAGAGAAACAAGATCTCATGCTATGGAGTGATATGGTATAAAGGAAAGCATATTTCAGAAGGGTATTACTGCCTTCCATTTCTTATAACAGTAAATACCACACACAATAACATATTCTCTAACATTGCGAAGTATCAGAAACATACAAATGTAAAAACTGTGAGGAATTATAATTGGAGAGAAAGTATTTTCTTTGGTTTCTTGTTTCTCCTAACATTGAAAGCTTGTCCTTGTCAGCTGCTAATACAACAGCTGGGAAGCTTAATAGCTGCCAAAAATAGTTTATTTTAGTTTATTAACTATCCTACTGGTTAATAATCAGAACTTCTCTGTGGATGTGGATGTGATTTTCTTACACATCAGAGGAATTTCACAAGTATAGACATTTCATAACCTAGGCTTAGTATTCAATTTGTCATTCTAGTTCTTAGCTAAGGTAACCTGTGATATTTTATGAAGATTTAGCACTTCCGTTAGATTCTAAGACTAAAATAAGGTTGTAAGTGCAGTAAAACTTTATAAATGTGCTCTACTGGACCTGAAGAAGGAGAGGTTTGTCTGAACCATTGGAAAACCTGAACTGCCGGTTGCATTTTAAAAGCAATATGCAGTCTTGTGCCATATATTGGCTTTTTAGTCAGTGATGAACTATATATACAACTGTAGTCCCATAAGATAATAATACCATGTTTTCTCTGTTCTTATGTTTAGATATGCAAATACTTACCATTATGTTACAGTGCCTACAGTACTCAGTACAGTTACATAATGTACAGGTTTATAGCCTAGGAGCAATAGGCTGTACCATCTGGTTTATATAAGTGCACTCTGACATGTGTGCAGTAAGGGAATTACTTAACACATTTTTCAGAACGTATCCCTGTCGTTAAGCTATGCGTGACTATAATGCAGACATATTGCAAAAAATAGACTATTAGCAGTGTCTTTTGAAGGAAAAGTACTATTGAACTTCCTTTAGCGAAAGGCTATTAGCAGCTCAGTGCCTGTGGCTCAAGCGGCCAAGGCGCCAGCCATATACACCCAAGCTGGTGGGTTCGAGCCTGGGCCTGGGCCCAGCCCCAGCCCAGGCCCTCCAAACAACAATGATGGCTGCAACCAAAACAAACAAACAAAAATAGCCAGGCGTTGTGGCAGGTGCCTGTAGTCCCAGCTACTTGGGAGGCAGAGGCAGGAGAATCACTTGGAGTTGGAGGAGTTGGAGGATACTGTGAGCTGTGATGCCATGGCAATCTACCCAGGGCAACAGCTTAAGGCTCTGTCTCAAAGAAAAAGAAAAGAAAGAAAGGCTATTAGCAGTGTTTATTAGCACATTTTCTAAATGCTAACACATCAAAAGGCTGAGGCAAGAGGATCCCTTGAGCCTGGGAGTTTGAGGCTGCTATGAGCTATTGTCACACCACTGCACTACAGCCTGCATGATAGAGCAAGACTCCAGCTCAAGATACATTTTTTTTGTTTCATTCTTCCCTTTTTCTAACCACTGCATGTTGAAAATTGCTATTAACTGCTTTTTGTGTTTAGGTACTTGACCATTATATGTCCATTAATGGTGAGTTTTTTTTCTGACACTGGTTGGTTTTTTTTTTTCTTTATCTTCCACTATAGTTTGGTACGTTTTCTTTTCTAATAGTCTTTACTTTTTACTCCTCTCTGTTTTGAGTTGTAGGACCAAAGATTATTCTGTGTCCTGCACATTGTTGCTAGTTAGAAAATTTTTATGTGTTTTGAAATAAGAAAAATTGAAAAGCACTCAACAAATAGCAAATACCCGCTAGGCATTCAGGAGGTGGGCAAGCATTAGAGTATACGAAGATGAATACAGCGAACAAAGGCTCTGTGTTTCCTTTTATTTCCACAACTTTAAAACACTTATGTAGATGATGCAGAAGTTAAAGAACTTTATAATTATTTGTCTGGAATTTAATTTTAATTCACAATTAAACTAATATTTAATTTGGGAGTGCATAAGCACTTTAGGACATTTTAAAATGAAGTGGATAGGCTTTAGGCCCTAGCACATCTACTACACTGACTTAGAAATTCTAATCAGCATATACATTTAAAGTGTTTGACCAAGCTCGGCGCCTATAGCTCAAGCGGCTAAGGCACCAGCCACGTACACCAGAGCTGGCAGGTTCAAATCCAGCCCAGGCCTGCCAAACAACAATGACAACTACAACCAAAAAATAGCTGTGTGTAGTGGCGGGTGCCTGTAGCCCCAGCTACTTGGGAGGCTGAGGCAAGAGAGTCGCTTAAGCCCAGGAGTTGGAGGTTGCTGTGAGCTGTGATGCCATGGCACTCCACCCAGGGCACAACAGCTTGAGGCTCTGTCGCAAAAAAAAAAAAAAAATGTTTGACCATATAGATACAACTCTCAGTGTCTGTGCCTTCTCTCCTCCCTCTGTGTGGCCCATATGAAGTATGATAGATAATTAGGAGGTGGTTCTGAGTTCTGCCTGTACTTAACAGTCACCTGTAAGTTATCCTTGGATATAAAAAAAGATTTTCAGTTTATTTTAAAGTGCAGGAGTTTGAGAACCACTTCTTTAGAAATTTGTCAGTAAGTATAGAACTATAATGTATAACCATAATAGGAAGAAAGGAGTTGGCCTCAAGAAGAAACAGTTGTAAGAAGGAATAAAAGGGCAGGGAGATTTAAACACAGGTAATAGGGCTACTTCAGAAAAATAGAAAAGATATCAGTATAAATTTATGGTTTTTAATATTGATATAGCTAGAAATGGGTATAGATCTGTGTGTGTACACATGCATATAACTGTATATTTGTTTCCTAACTCTGTTCATTGAGAGACTGTAGAAGCAGTGACATCCAGTAGCAGTAGGCATGCCTAGCATATAGATCTTGATTTTTAAACACTTATTTCCATTAAAAGGAAGCAGGGATCCTTAAGAAAATGATTAGTTCCAGGTCTGGGGCTGGGAAAATATAAAGATAAGCCTGGAATAAATCCCATTTTTCTTTTCTCGCGACAGTCTTACTCTGCCTTCTGGGTAGAGTGCCATCGTAGCTCACGGCAACCTTAGACTCCTGGGTTCAAGCGATCCTCTTGCCTCAGCCTCCTAAGTAGCTGAGACTACAGGCACCTGCCACAATACCCATCTAGTTTTTCTATTTTTGGTAGAGGTGGGATCTTAATCTTGTTCATGCTAGTCTCCATCTCCTGAGCTCAAACAATCCACCTACTTTGGCCTCCCAAAGTGCTAGGATTACATGCATGAGCCATTGTGCCCAGCTTGAAATAAATCTTATTCTATTTCACAAAATAAGAATGTGATTAAAGAATGTTGGAGCCATGGCAGAAGGACACAGGAGCCAGCTGTTAAGGGGGACTTCACTATCAAAGCTGGGAAAGTTTGAGTATCAAAATTGATAATGAGAATTATAGATTATAACCCGTAGAATAATCCATGAGTCCACAGTGATAAGGATGGATAGGGGTGAATGGGTAGAGGGATGGTTGGATAGAGAGAGAGAAGAGAATGGAACACTTTTCCTTACAGTAGATTTCCAAATTTAATAAATATTGGCAGGGTGATGGAGTTAGAAGATCATCATCAGGTAACCATCATAATAATACAGGTAATTGTTCAGGTAAAAGTTAGAACCAGTGGATACTAACCTAATGGGGAAGATTTTTTTTTTTTTAGTTTTTGGCCAGGGCTGGTTTTGAACCCGCCACCTCTGGCATATGGGGCCAGCGCCCTACTCCATTAAGCCACAGGCACCGCCCAAATGGGGAAGAATTTGATAAAAAACAAGATGCTATTTATATAGTCCTACAACATACTTGTTAATGAAAAGGAAAAAGAAGTATTTGTCTAGAGAAAAATGCAAACACCATCTTAAAGTTATTATCAGCAGTAATAGGGCAAAAAGTATCAACTCCTGATATGATAGGGACACAATGTCCCTTCTGTGATAGTTGTGTCAAAAATACATAACTCAGGGTGGCGCCTGTGGCTCAAAGGAGTAGGTCGCTGGCCCCATATACTGGAGGTGGCAGGTTCAAACCTGGCCCTGGCCAAAAACTGCCAAAAAAAATACATAACTCAAATGAATTTAATCATGGAAAAACGTTAATGAAACCCAAATGGAGGAGCATTCTGTAAAAAAATGATAGTCTCTACTCTTCAAAAATGTTAAGGTTGTGATCACAGAAAGACAAAGGAACTATTCTAAATTATAGCAGATTAAAGATACAAGACAGCTAAATACAGTTTTTAATCTTGAATTAGAGTCTTGACCAGGAAAAAAGAAACTTGTGATAAATTTTAACAAGAAATACTATTTCACTAATGTCCTTTGTAGCAGTAACTATATTTATTGCTACAAATGACATAACTGGGACAATTGATGAAATCTGAATAAAGTTTCATTATATGAATAAATGAGATAATGTGATTATATTAATGTTAGTTTCCAGATTTTGAAAATTGTACTGTGGTTATATATATATGTGTGTGTGTGTTTGGAAAACATGTATTATTTACAGATAAAGGACCATGTCTTCAGCATTTCTTGAAAATTTTCAGAAATACTGCCAGTAATTTATGTGTTGTTATGTGTACATGTATGTATACATTCAGGGAGATAGTTAAAGCAAATGGGAATCTGGATGAAGATACATAAGAATTCTTTCTTTTATTTATTTATTTATTTATTTATTATTTTTTTGAGACAGAGCCTGGAGCTGTCACCCTGGATAGAGTGCTGTGGCATCACAGCTCACAGCAACCTCCAATTCCTGGGCTCAAGTGAGTCTCCTGCCTCCACCTCCCAAGTTGCTGGGACTACAGGCGCCCGCCACAACACCTGGCCATTTTTTGGTTGCAGCCATCAATTTGAACCTGCCAGCTCAGGTATACGTGGCTGACGCCTTAGTTGCTTGAGCCACAGGCACCGAGCCCATAAGAATTCTTTATACTATTTTTGTAACTTTTTGTTTTTAAGTCTGAAATTATTTGAAAATAAAATTTTGTTTTTTTAAGAGTAGAAAAGACAGGAATGAGGAAAGAAAAAGTTAGGAAGGGTAGTTATTTAGGTTAAGAGGGAGCAGGAAGTAAGACGGAGCAGAGCGCAGAGTCCAAGAGGAGTGTTTACTAAACAGGGAGGGCACTCTGAAGATTCTGGTGCATTTTTGAATCTTATTTGGCTTCAGGTGACATGTAACCTTGTGTTTTTAATCTCTTGATTTTATGTGTGTGTCATTCTTACTAGATCAAAAGCCTTTTTTTTTTTTTTGAGACAGAGCCTCAAGCTGTCACCTTGGATAGAGTCCTGTGGCATCACAGCTCACAGCAACCTCCAACTCCTGGGCTCAAGCGAGTCTCCTGCCTCCACCTCCCAAGTAGCTGAGACTACAGGCGCCTGCCACAACGCCCGGCCATTTTTTTTTTGGTTGCAGCTGTCATTGTTGTTTGGCAGGCCTGGGCTGGATTCGAACCCACCAGCTCAGGTGTACATGACTGGCGCCTTAGCCTGTTGAGCTACAAGCGCCGAGCCTAGATCAAAAGCCTTTTTAGGATAGGGGATGTGTGTAAGACTCTGCAAGTAGTCATTCATGATAAAGAATTTTTTTTAATTGGAAGCTATTATTGCTGCATGTTTATAAAAAAATTGTTTAAAACTATGCTTTTGATTTTATTTTGCATTGTCACATAGTGCTGAAAGAAAAAAATGAAATTTGTATTAGATAAAAGAATGACTTGTAAATTGAGAGTTTTTTAATATTCTATACGCAGTACCACAATAGGACTTAGTGTAGATTTTTTTTAATAGCTCATGATTATATTTTAAATGTAAGAAAATGACAAAAGAAAAAGAATATAACTGAAATTTTTTCTAATGTAAAACCTCTAGCATTATAATGTTACTGAATTATCTCAAGGATGGAATGATTGATTAAAGTACATTTTGTTCTGGATACATAGTTTTAGGGGCGGTGGGCATCCATCTTAAAGTCTTACTTTAAAAATAGTTTGTGCCTATTAAGTAATAAGATGTTTGATTTGGCAAACTAGTTTGTATTAATGATAATTTTATGTGCAAATAGATGCTGGCTGGTCCTTCTCTAGTTGTTTAACAAGGCTTTCACTTTGCAATTAGTTGAAGAACTAATTAACCATTATTCTAAAATTCAA
Organism: Arctocebus calabarensis; assembly: GCA_963573935.1. Classification (NCBI taxonomy): domain Eukaryota; kingdom Metazoa; phylum Chordata; class Mammalia; order Primates; family Lorisidae; genus Arctocebus; species Arctocebus calabarensis. The sequence continues at coordinate 9,601 of CAUYON010200353.1, read as the reverse complement.
GATTTTTGCTAAATATGTTTCTCCTCTGCAATGAGGTGTTAATTGTGTGGACACGTAATAATCTCCAAAAAATGAAATGCTTGGCATGTTACTTTCAGTTTTTTTACTTTCTTAAGTGAAGCTTTGCATATCATTGCTTATTATATCGCAGTGTATTTAATCTTCCAGCACCTAGTATTTGGATGGCTAGCGACTCGTTTGGGCTGTTTTTAGGTTCATTGGTCTTCACGGACTGTTTCTGTCAGTGGAAAATACCTTGCTACAATACGAATGGACTACCTAACGTACTACGTTTTGTTTCAGCCAGACATTTTTTATATAGATTACATTGGAGTTTTCTGTTCTATGCCATTCTCTTTTCAACAGCTGGCAACATTTTTTTCCCTGAATATTTATAGAGAGAGAATTTGCTCTTTTGTCTTCAGAGTTTAATAGATAGGTTCCTTCATGTAGTTGCTGTTTACATGATTTTTTAAACTTTTTTTTAACATTTTTACTTTTATAGGTTAAATTTGAATCTGATAAGATTTTATTGAATGAAGTTGGAAGTGTGGATAATTGGGTTAATTGTTCTTCTAAAATTGTTATTTTTAATAGAATCGTAAGAATGATGAAGCTTCTTATGAAAAGATGCTGAAACTGAGACGAGAGTTTAGTAGAGCCATAACAATTTTGGAAATGATTAAGAGAAGAGAGAAAACAAAACGGGAATTATTGCACTTAACCTTAGAAGTTGTGGAAAAAAGGTAACATTGCTACTATTAAATAACAAATGGCCAGTTTAGCCATATGATGGGCAAAATATAACCAAAAAATGGTGACAGTTGATATAGATTCTTTGACAGAATTTATATTTTTATAAGATTCATGGTTATTAGGGGTTTTTTTTAATTGAGTTAATTTGGATTGCAAATTTTAGGGGAGTTTTGTGTATACTGTGCACTTAATTTGTGGGAAAGGGGAGGAATCGTCGAATATTATTTAGAAAAGAACCTAGATATCATTTTGTTGAGCTCAAAGTTTCTAGTAAGTAAAATCTGAAGGAAATGAATGTTTAATTGATTTTACTTTCCTGACTAAAAACTTTTTTGTTGCACCTCCTTTTGGAAATGGGTTCTCCAGTGTAATAGTATTTTCCTGTCTTTGTGTGATTTCCTAAAGCAAGCATCATAAACATTTCTCAGTGCTTAATAATATAAAATACATAAGAAACTTTGTTTTCTGTGTACTTTGGGCAATTTTTTCAGTTTTTTGGTTTATTTTGTTTTTTTCTGAACCAAAATAGATGTGTTCGTTTTATTCCTATAAATTTTCTTTTAAAAAATAGGTAATTTGATCACTCCTTCTATTGTCTAGAGCTTCTAATTAATTGAGATACCATTTTTCTTTATTGTTAAATTGTGCAACATGTTCATATATTTTGTTACCTTTTCAAGATATCATTTGGGAGACTATGGTGGTGAAATTCTTAATGAAGTGAAAATCAATAGATCAGAAAAAGACTTATATACCACTCCAGCAACTCTCCATAATGGAAATCATCACAAAGTCCAAGAATGTAAAACTAAGGTGAATATCCTCTGGGGAGAAGCATGTATGGTAATGATCAAATAATTATTGGTTTCTGTATGTCTTAATAAAGTTTGAAAAGGGAAAAAAATAATTAACATGAATTTAATTCTTACCATTTGCCAAGTACTTTGCTAGGAGTTTTTATACACATATTGACTCGTTAATTTGCATAACAACCCTTTGAGGTAGGTTTTATCTCTGAGATTTCTAGAATAACTCATTAGTGGCAGATTGAAGGTTTGAGTCCAAATCTTAACAGCCCGTTGATTTCCAGTATGCTGTCTACTATAATAAAAGTTTAGTGATTATCACTAGCCTCAGCAAACCTGCATTGTAGTGGCAAGCATCAACATCTAAAATTAAAGCTTTCTTCATTGAGACCGTTGAAAGTTATTCTTGTCAACATCATTGGCAGAACCAGCATTTATAAGTGGTAACCTTCTTTGAGAAAGTTCTTTGATTTCTGGATCACATTTTCTTCCTAATAAAAGAGCTAGATTCAGTGATTATTTTAGTTTCTAGGACTTGAGTCAGTATTCACTTGGATCATTAATTATGTAATTGGGATGTATAAAACCTTTAATTTTAAGGCAAATAGATTTAAATAAGAAACAGGTATTGACTGAGTACAGTGTCTCATGCTTGTAATCCCAACACTCTGATAGGCTAAGGCAGGACAATCACTTGAGGCTAGGAGCTTGAGACCAGTTTGGGCTAAATAGTGAGACTTCATCTCTACAAAAAATTTTTAAAAGCCAGGTGTGGTGGTGTGTGCCTGTAGTCCTAGCTCCTCAGGAGGCTAAGGTGAAAGATTGCTTGAGATGAGTAGTTCAAGGTTGCAGCATGCTACATCGTGCCACTGTACTCCAGCCTGTCCAAAAGAGCAAGACCTTGTCTAAAAAAAGATCAGAGGTATTGACCAAAACATCTAGATAGTAGAGTCTTACTCTGTAGCAAGATTTCAAAAGTAACTTAGAGTGTTTGTGGAAAATTCATCTTTTGAAAATGTACACAGTCCTCATTGTCATGGGTTCATTCTTAAAGGTCAAGAAAGAATGTGGAGCAGAATGATTTCTCCTTTATTCAGCTCATGTCAATTCAAACACTGAAGTTCTTTCTTATTAATCACAGGCATCTAGCCCACCTACCTGATTCCTTTTAAATCATACTTGCCTCTATAGCCAAAAAAACAATGCAAATATTATTTCATAAGTTACTTTTAAAAATCCATTTTATATCAATCTATGCTTTTCCTAGGTATATGACTGTAAGATGTTAGAATCTAAAAATAACCCATAATTACTGTCAGAATCAGCCACTTATTATATATTGATTCTTATTTTAAATCTCTTCTAAAAAGAAATATTCAACCTATTTAAGTACTTATTGTAATAGATACAGTTACATCCATTGTTGCCTTACTCTGTTACACATAGTTAACTATATTTACTTTGTCACATGTCCCACCTTAAAATATGAGGAGTTTCTAAGAAGTTGAGGTTTTCTTTTTGTTGTAGTAGTTATAGCCATTATATGAAACAGTTTATATCTCACTAAATGTAATTTGCCATTCAACCAACATTTTCAGTGTGTGTACGGTTTTTAACTCTAACGTACTTTACCATCTGGACTGTGTGGAAATACGTAACTTCATAAATATTTTTACAGTTTCATAGTTTGTATCTTAATGCTTAGAACAATCATTTCCAACATTTTATAGTGGTAGATCCCTTTTTTTTTCTTTTTGAGACAGAGCCTCAAGCTGTCACCCTGGGTAGAGTGCCGTGGCATCACAGCTCACAGCAACCTCCCATTCCTGGGCTCAAGCGAGTCTCCTGCCTCCGCCTCCCAAGTAGCTGGGACTACAGGTGCCCGCCACAACCCAGCCTATTTTTGGTTGCAGCCCTCATTGTTGTTTGGCTGGCCCGGGCTGGATTCTAACCTGCCGGCTCAGGTGTACGTGGCTGGCACCTTAGCCCGTTGAGCCCCAGGCGCCAAGCCAGTGGTAGATCCCTTTTTATCAAAAGGATTGTCAGTATGTTAAAACAGAAATAGAGCCCCTTGTTGAGGAGATGTGAGGGCTAGAAACCTACCTCAGTCAGTCCATATAACACATGGCCTCTCAAGTAACTATAAAACTCTGAGGTACTTGAGAACAGTTTGATTATTGTTCAGTTGAGGCAGTTATTATATATTCTGAGAAATGATGTGGTTTCTTTTTTCCAGTTATTTTTCTCAAAACATTACTACCCACAGAGCAGACATTTCTGAAAGTTGGAAATAAGTGTAGAAGTGGATTAATGAATTCTGATCCAATCAAAATAATTTTTTAAATAGTTATTAATTTTCATCATTAATACACTGGATTTAAATAATTGAATTTAAATGCCTTTTAAATGCTAGATTGCATAATATTAGAGCAATCTAAAAAATCATTAACATCTTAGTTTTAAGTATTAATAACAATATGTAAAGCAAATTTAAATACCATAATTATTTCTCTTCATATCTTGTAGAAAGTAAAATATGTTTCAGTTTATGGTCACAGAATAATTTTTGCACATTTAACAATAACTCACCTCCTGGGTAAAAGTGTATGTTTTTCAAAGAGCAGTATAGTTTTCATGATTTCTAAAATGATTTTTATTTTTTTCCTTTTGGGGGAAAAAATCATCATGTAAACAGCACCCTCATCATTTGTCTTTGAAAGAAGAGGCTTCTGATGTGGTTCGTCAAAAGAAGAAGTACCCAAAGAAGCCTAAAGCAGAGGCTCTGATAACATCTCAGCAATCTACTCCTGAGACATTGCCTGTGATCAATAAGAGTGACATTAAGCAATATGACTTTCACAGCTCAGATGAAGATGAATTTCCACAGGTGCTTGTTTTAAAACTATTTTAAAGACATTTTCTTCTAATCTTTTATATTGCTATATTTTTAAGGCATAATTGACATCTTAAGAGTTTTTATTCTTTGTTCCCCTATTGTTATAGCATAAACATTTTCCACATTTTGTAGGTAGCCACTGAAATGGTATTTACTTTCTTTTCATTAGTTGGATAAAGTTCGTTCTCTTGTGAAAAATTCAGGTGGTTTTGGTTTTTCCCTTTTATAGAGAAAAGCATAGATCTTTTCCTCCTGTATTTAAAATAGCGTTTTAGAAATGGAATTATTACTATCCAAAGATTATCAACATTGCAAGATAGTTAAGATTTAGAAGAACTAATTCAAGTTTTATGAAAGTGATTCCTTGTTGAATAATAAGACTTTATACTTTTTGTATTAAAGGATCAGTTTTTTCCCAGCAAATAATACTGTTTAGCACCTGGTCTAGTGATACTCTCTTTCCATGTACAATATATGAAATTTAAAGGGAATAACAAAGACTTTGGACCTACTAGTAGTTTTATTTTAACTAATATGACTTATTTTCTTAAAAAATATTTTCTTTTAAAACCAACAACAGAGGCTCAGCGCCTATGGCTTAGCGGGTAGGGAGCCAGCCACATAACACCAGGGCTTGGCAGGCTCAAACCCGGCTTGGGCCTACCAAACAACAATGACAACTGCAACAAAAAATAGCCGGGTGTTGTGATAGGCACCTGTAGTCCCTGCTACTTACGTGGGAGGCTGAAGCAAGAGAATTGCTTAAGCCCAAGAGTTGGAGGTTGCTGTGAGCTGTGACGCCACGGCACTCTACTGCGGAGGACAAAATGAGACTCTGTCTCAAAAAGAAAGAAAAAAAAGAAACACTTAAATAACCCATGTAATTACTTTTGTCAGAGGATCATACAGTTAAGAGTCAGGCAGGCCTTTGAATAGTCATGAGATATTCATCATATGACCATTTGAAGGAATGAAGAATATAGTTTCTAAAAACAGTGGTTTTCCAGATAAGTGTAGGGAAGGACTCTAGGCACAGTAATTGAAGGGAACTACTTGTCTTGCGAGAGTATAAAACATGGAAGGAGTAGAGGTGAAAGGATTGATGTCTGTAGTAGTATTAGCCAGATGCCAAATAGCATCTGTCTACATTGTTCATACAGAGAAATTATTAAAAATGTTAAGTAAGAAAATGACATGGTTAGATACATATATGTAGTCTTATATTTGAGACACTAGTATCCTTATATTTGTGATAGTGATGAGAGCCTAGAAAGTTTTGCTATTTATTCCCAGCCTTTTGAAAATGATGCCATGAGATACTGTGACCTGTAGACACTTTCCCCTTATTGCTAGAATCAGTTCATCCAGCCTGAAAGTAGAGCTCACCCAACAGAATTAGTCATATGTTCCTTGTGCATTACAGGGTCTTCATTTCTGCTCTAAATTCTCAATATGTATTCATACAGTCCCCAGTGTACATAAAATTGCATTTAAAAAATTTTAGACAACCCTCATTAATTTTATGTTATCCCCATGTGGTTAAAGAGTATTTACCTATAATTGGTCACCATTCAGTGTGGCAACTATTTAGAAATGAGTCTTTAATAAAATCAGGATTTCATTATGAACAGGATCATTTAAGTAATCATATGCTTTTTCTCTGTCTAGTAAATGAGGAGAGAACAAACATTTCAACCAGACTTACCCAGCTGATTTGCAGTAGAGCAAAACTAAAAGCCCTGGCTCTTCTTGATCATGCGTCTGATTTTCCCAACATCAACTTTTTCTTCTTTGTCTCAGACTAACTTTGTCCCCTAGAACCTGCATGTAGGGAATTTCTGAGACTTTATGGTACTTATTGTGTATGTGTATATCTTAGAAGAGATACATACTTTGCAAAGGAACCAAAGTGTAAAGTTTCACATTTGGATTTCCTTTAAAATTTCATATTTGGGGTTTGGTTCCACATAAAGAAGAATCAGCCCCAACTCACCATTTCTGTGTCTCCTCCCTTAGGGTCAGTAGAGATATATTGGAACCTCAAACAAATGCCTTTCTCCCCTGGATGACTTTGCCCAGTGGTGATTACCACAGTTTGGAAATAATGTGGAGAAAACATTTTTCCTCTCAAAATAGGAAGAGAGGGATTTGTGAGGTTCAAAAATTTGCAAGTAAATATTGTTGAGCCAGAATTATTCAGGAAAAAAAAGAGATATACTGCAAAGTGAAAAGTGGGAGACAACTGAAACTTAAGCACCAAAACTTTTTTTTTTTTTAAATTTTAACCATTATGGGTGGAAATTTATCTAAAACCTATTATTTCCCTGCCATGTCAGAGTATGTTTATATATCATTCAGTCTGTTTTTATGACGCTTACAAAATGTACTATGATGGATCAGTAATAGCCTGGTGATTTACTCAGATTAGGTAGGGATATTTGGCCTGATATCGCATGGCCTAGCCAGAAGCTTTTTAATATGTGATAGTTTTTAAAAGTCTTTAATTCTTTTGCTATAGGGTTCTGGGCTTATCACTTCTCTCTGCAACCAGTTAGCTCACCTTTAGCAAGTCATCTTTTGCTCTTAATTTTCTACTCTGATTTGCTAAATTTAAAAAGTGATTTCTGGCTCAGCGCCTGTAGCACGGTGGTTATGGCACCAGCCACATACACCAAAGGTGGTGGGTTCAAACCCAGCCTGAGCCAGTTAAACAACTGCAACAAAAAAATAGCCAGGCATTGTGGCAGGCGCCTGTAGTCCCAGCTACTTGGGAGGCTGAGGTAAGAGAATCACTTGAGCCCAAGAGTTGGAGGTTGCTGCGAGCTGTGATGCCACGACATTCTACTAAGGGTAACAAAGTGAGACTTTGTCTCTTTAAAAAAAAAAAAAAGTGATTTCTTTAAAAATGGGGAGTGTGGGGATAAAAGACTTACCTTTGAGTAAAATCTGTGGCCTCTGAAATATTTATTTATTTATTTGCTATTTGTAAGCCTATTTGCTTCCTAGTTTTTTGGCTTTATTACAGAGAGGTAAAGTTATTGGATAAAAATACCTACCTATACGTGAAATATAACTGTCCTCATTGAATATTTATTCTTTTCAAGTCTGTAGGACTTCATGTTCAGAAGTAACTAAATAATACCATGAGTACTTAACCTGTAAGAACTAATCCATTAAAATAAAATTTTTAACCCTAGAAAATTTTACTAGTCATTAAACGTTTAGGGGAATTTACTGCCTACTGTATATAACATAGGAGTGATTTGCTGTTCGTGTTCAGATTTAAATTTTAGATCATTATAAACATTGATCTGTTGGCTTTGATAACTCCTAAATGGAATGTCTCTTTTGTCTAGGTACCATCCCCAGTGTCAGAACCCGAAGAAGAAAATGATCCTGATGGTCCTTGTGCTTTCAGAAGACGGGCAGGATGCCAGTATTATGCTGTAAGAACTTTATTTTTTTGTGGTGTTTTGTGAACTGATATTAACAGATAACTCATGTCAAGGTCACTTAGTCTTGATCTAAAAATGGGAAATGAATCAGTACTTTTTATTTAACATCCTTTATATGGATGCTGGTAAAAGATACTAAAAAGGTACTGAATCTTTTCAAAGGGTATCAGAGTCTTCTACCTGGAAATTGATAATTATTCATATTTGGGAATTCTCATTTCACATTGGGCTTTTTTTTTTTTTTTTTGAGACAGAGCCTCAAGCTGTCACCCTGGATAGAGTGTTGTGGCATTACAGCTCATAGCAACCTCCAATTCCTGGGCTTAAGTGAGTCTCTTGCCTCTGTCTCCCAAGTAGGGCCATTTTTTGGTTGCAGCCGTCGTCGTTTGGTGGATCCGGACTGGATTCGAACCCACTACCTCAGGTGTACGTGGCTGGTGCCTTAGCCCATTGAGCCACAGGCGCCAAGCCACACATTGGGCTTTAATTATAAATTTAGGTTTAGCGGTCATGAAAATCAGTATGTACTTGATAGAATAAGGTATACCTAGAACCTCTAAATTGGCTCTGGAACCTTTAATGGCTACTGGAAGTTTATTGAGATGTGTTATGCAAGGCTAACCTGTGCATACATACTAAGTAAGTATCAAAGTAATAATTTTAAAATGTCCCTCATGGCAATATTTTGCCATAACTTTTGACACAATTAGAAATTACTTTATGCTATTAAATATCACTCCATGATGCTCAGGATTTCAGATCGAGTATAACTGTAGCATTATGAAGATGGCTCTGGCTTTCTTTTGTGGCTTGTGGACACCATTTGTTCTGTAGTCTAGGGTTAAACAGACACTGACAACTTTTTTAAGGTATGCGTATTTAATGTAGGAGAGATGGGGAGTTATTCACCAGTTATGCTAATGAGAGATGGGGAAATTTTTATGAAAGTGGTAAGACAAAGAACAGTGGAATGATGAAGGAAATGAGAAGGCAAAGAAATGGGCTGTGTGTTTCTTAAAAGTAAAGAGGACACTTCACCTTGGTCCACGTGTGCTTGAAACACAATTTTTAGCCCTCCAAAATTCCTTCTGTAAGAATTTCAGTAGTAATCTTTTAAATTACTGTACAATTTCACTATTTCTACTTTGTACATAATTGTTAGAAACTGTATTTTTTTTTAAGGATGTATTTCTCTTTAAATACAATATACCTTAAGTGAATTATATTTATAAACAAAATTCAATTTGTGTGATTTTGGTGAATAAACTTTTTTTTATTGGCTTTATTATCAAATCATAGCTATGTACAGTAGTGCAATCAAGGGGTACAATGTGCTGGTTTTATATACAATCTTAACTATTTTCATCAAACTGATTAACATACCCTTCCTGGCATTATCTCAGTTATTATATGAAGACATTTGTATTCTGCATTTAGTAAGGTTCACCTGTACCCTTCTAAGATGCACCGTAGGTGTGGCCCCACCAATTACCCTCCCTCCACCCCCTCCCCTCCCTACCCCATATTCTTGTGTTACAGTTGAGTTGTACCCTTCATACGACAGCTATAAATTAGCTTCATAGTAGGGCTGAGTACATTGGATACTTTTTCTTCCATTCTTGAGATACTTTGCTAAGAAGAATATGTTCCAGCTCCATCCATGTAAACATGAAAGAGGTAAAGTCTCC
>CAUYON010200350.1:0-17927 GCA_963573935.1 Arctocebus calabarensis | reverse complement strand
GAGTCTCACTTTATCGCCCTGGGCAGAGTGCCGTGGCGTCACACTGCTCACAGCAACCTCCAGCTCTTGGGCTTAAGCGATTCTCTTGCCTCAGCCTCCCTAGTAGCTGGGACTACAGGCGCCCGCCACAGCGCCCGGCTAACCCTTTTCTTTTTACACTCATGAGATGTCTTGCTTTGCTTTGGTAGATGAAAATACAAATGCAAATGTTAATGTCAAGGTTATTTCCAGCATCACTAACCATTCGTCTATGTAGTTGGTAGAAGTTATACTTTTTCTGGCTTCTACACTCTTGCTTCCTCAATGGACTTAGCACTGGAAGTAAGACTTTGTTTCTAAAATGAAAAAGCAGCCACAGAAATAGATGAAATCTTCAGAATCCATCACCTCTAGTGACATCAAATTGGGGGATTTGCTTTTGTCTCAGTATTGATTGTATTATGTTGTTAAGGTTAGTGCTTAGTTTTAAAGAACAGAAATAAATGTGTTGACAGAGTATGCTAGATATTAAAATTGTGATCTTGTGAGAATTTAGATATTATTTCTTTTATAGCTAAGAAAAGAATAGAAAAACTACAATGGAATAAGTTGTGGATGGATAGTTGCAAAATCGGTATCGTTGACATCCAATCCTTTTAGAAACAAATATATTAACAAGTATGCATCAAGTGCTGAGTAAGCACAAAACTTTCAGGCCTCTAATTGAAGTTGGGTGGGTTTGTGTTGTCAAGAAATATACTAGGACATGGCCAATCCAATTGGCCTGTCCATCTTGTACCTACATATGGATTACTGTGAGTCTGACCATGGCAATTGGCTTTGATTATAAGACAACATAATGAAAAGATTGCTTGTATTTTATCAACTATGATTCTGCCCACAGCTCAGTCATAATCAATACGATCTGACAAAATTACAGAGGACCCTGAGTAGTTCTCTTTAGCCATCTTATTGCACAGTCATTTATTCAACATGCATATGAATTACATGCTTTCTTTATTCCAGGCATTGTGCTAGGGTTTGGTAATACAGACTTGAACAAGGCACATGTCCTCAAGAAATATAGAGGAACATCTAACTAAAAATAGTGATAATCCAATCTGAGCAATACCTGACAATGTATCAACTGAGCCTCCTGGGAACATAAAAGGGAGCATTTCTCCATCTACTGTATCTCCACTGTGCTATAAGTGGCTGGGTGAACAATAGTGATATCCCAGCAGGTTTGAGGAGGAAAGGTAATTATGGAAATGTAACATGAGATACTTGGATTCAGCAAGATATGACTCTTCCACTGACACATAAAGAGATTAAATAGCGATTGAGTCAAAACTCCAAAAGAAATCATTTCCATTTCCATCAGTGTTATAATGAATTAAATATTATGTTCATTCAGCCTCACAAATTCAAAAAAGAAACCAAAACATCTTGCTGGGAAGTTTTATCTTTGCCTCTGCTTTCCAGCTGACTTATTTTTAATCTCTTCAGCTTCTTACATCTCAAAAATAGTCATATGCACTCAGATCTTTGAGAAGCAGCATGTTGTTCTCAAGAAACGCTAGATAGGAAACCGAGAGACCAGGATTCTAATTTGACTCAGCCTCTCATTAGCCGCATGCTTTTGGATAAGTGACTTCCCATCATGGAGTTTAGTTTTCTTGTATGTGAAATTCTCTAGCTGGACTAGATCTATTAATTTAGAAGGCTGATGCTAAATCTTTCCTCCCCTGCTTCTCACCACCTCACCCTCAGACCACATGAATTTCAGGGAACTGGTAAAGAGTAGACTCCCGTTGGGATGATCAGTCAGTTTGTGATATGTTTTCCCTTTTCTATTCATGTTAAATGAGATGCCTCTTTCTCACTGTCCAGCCACAGATGATTAAGCTAAGTTGGATATATGGCCAAATGAAGTCAGGTTTCTCCTGGGAATTCTAGTCTGAACTATCTCTGAACAGAGGAGGTTTTAAATTTAAGATGTGGGACCCATTATAATTTCTGCCTTGTACAATGAGAATGACAAAGAATGGTCTGTAGCAAGATGAGCATACAGCAGATACTGCTGTGAGAAACAGACCGAGGAACCACTTGCTTCTGTGGATTATTATGATTACTACTATTATTTGGTCTCTTTGGAGACTGCTGCATTCTGCCAAGAGTTTTAAGAATTAATTTCCTCTTTATGGGCTGAGTGGGGTGGTTAACACCTGTAACCCTAGCAGTCTGGAAGGTCAAGGTGGGAAGATAGTGTGAGCTCAGGGGTTAGAGACCAGCCTGAGCAAGAGAGAGACCTCATCTCTATAAAAAATAAACAAACTAGCCAGGTATGGTAGTGAGACACCTGTAGTCTCAGCTATTCAGGAGGCTGAGACTGGAGGATCTCTTGAATCCAAGAGTTTGAGTTTGCGGTGAGCTATGATGGAGCCATGGCCCTCTAGCCTGGGTGACAGAGTAAGACTCTGTCTAAAAACAAAGTGTCCAAAAACAATAATAATTTCCTCATTATCTTACACAATCTATTACTTATATTTTGCTTAAAATATAGTTTGAGTTGGTTATGTTATTTATAGCTAGAGTCCTATCTAATTGAATGTTAAAAAATAAAAGACTTTTAGGCATGAACACCTGTGTGTTGATATATACACATACATAATATGCTTACTGCTTGAATTTGCTAAACCTGCTCATCAGTTGATAGCCAAATGGAACTAAGGAAATCCTCTACCTCTTTATATCTGATAAAGTAAACAAACTCAACAGCAATGATTAATAAATTAGTACTGGACATCCAGCAAGCCATTATTAATTCATAAGTCTGTCATGAAGACATTCCCAAATGACCAGAATTTGAATAAATTTGCTTACTCTGATTAGAATTAATATGACATTTCAATTGAAACTGAAAACATTGTAGCTCCTTCTGTGCTAATCATCGAAGACTTATTTTTCGTTTTCATGTTGATGCATCATTCAGTGACCATGAACTAATTAATATTCATTTGGATCTTTGATTATCTTTATAAAGCTCCAAGCCAACCACCAGCGAACATTGCCTGGAAGCTGACAAATTCAAAATTATGCTTGAACTGGGAGCATGTAAAAACCATGGAAAATGAGTCTGAAGTGCTAGGCTACAAGGTAAGTATTTCATATTTCCTTGTTCCTTTAATCGTATCAATTTAGTTACTAAGAAAGAACCAAATAGAAAACAAATTGTACACCTATGGAAACACAGGAATATTTTTAAAAGTTCCTTTGAAAATACCATTGCAGCTTTCACATTATTCATTGAAAGGGCTTTATGTTCTGAAGTCCAGTAATGTGTTATAGAGCATCAAAAAATAAAATTCTATAGGAAGTGATATCTTTTTCCTGGAAGTAACTCCCCTTGCTATCTAAAGAGGATGGCATATGTGGGTAGTAGGTATGAGATGAGAAATGAGGTCAAAGAATATATTTAAGTAGGATTTCTAGAACTCAGGCTTGAGTACAATGTGATCTTTTAACAACACAAAAGGAATCTAACAAGAATAGAGTTAAGTACGAGAGCAAATCATTTCTATCAGTGGTAACGGACATCATCCCTTGGCAGACGCAAATATTAGACATTTGAATTGGGTCCAAACTAAACAATGACTTTTCACAGCAAGCTCCAAAGATAATACCCTCAAGCTATTTAATTAATAGAGATAAATCTACTCTAATTTCAGAGACATTGGCCAAAATAAAAATCTCTTTGTTAACAAGAACAACTAAATTTAAAGACATCACCTTGTTTTTTCCATCTGAGGAGTATAGCATTTATAATGACATGCCCTACAGTGTTCTGTAACAATTATGTGAACCTTAGAAAAGCAACATGTCCATGTTAACTTGACTCACTCTTCTATTCAGATTCTATACCGGCAGAACAGACATAGTAAAACTCATATTTTGGAAACAAACAATACATCAGCTGAGCTTCTGGTTCCATTTGAAGAAGACTACTTGATTGAGATAAGGACAGTCAGTGATGGTGGGGATGGAAGCAGCAGTGAGGAAATTAGGATTCCAAAAATGTCAAGTAAGTTGAGTCACCATTGCTACCATAGCTTTTGAATCTAGACAGCTGCAGCATGAAATCTAGCTTCATTGAACTTTCCATATCCTGTTTAAATGTTGGGTGCAAAAGTAAATTTTCAATTGTGAGTAAAAGGTGATGAGCTAATTTTGTCTTTAAATAATCCTTCAAAAGTACAATATGCATACATATTACAAACAGTTTTGTGTTTCCTCATTTGAAAAACAAAGAAGGGGAAAAAAAAACCAACTGCATATCTTTGGTTTATAATCCATGATTCATTCTATTGGCAAAAAACGAGAATATATTTCATAGTTTCCTAAAGGCCTCTTATAGGAGGGATGGAAAATGTGAAGCACATGTTCACATAATCCCTTTCCCAGGTGCTTGGCAGATATCACTAATCAAGCATGGCAGACATCATTAATCAAGCAGAGCATTCAGAAGGAACTGAGTCACCACTTCCAAATTTTTCCCAATACAGTTTTCTAAGCAGGCTGACAATAGTCAGTCAGAGTTAGCATGTAAATAATTTCTTACTTTTGCTTTAGAGGAATCATGCACTCATTTGCCCAAAGCTGTGACTGAGTAAAAGTCATTGGCCTTCCAATTGGCTAATCCTAATTTGCCCTGTAGGAATACTTTGCCAATTTAGGCATATTTCTTTTGTATTTTTACATTTAAAACAGACATCCTAGAACAGAGGGTCAAGGAATTTTCTAAAATTCATCATACTATGAATGAAACAAGTATAATAAATATGATATTAAAAGAGAAATGATAGGACAGCGCCTGTGGCTCATTGAGTAGGGCACCGGCCCCATATACCAAAGGTGGCCAGTTCAAACCCAGCCTCGGCAGAACTGCAAAACAAAAAAAATAGCCTGATGTTGTGGCGGGTGCCTGTAGTCCCAGCTACTCGGGAGGCTGAGGCAAGAGAATCGCCTAAGCCCAGGATTTGGAGGTTGCTGTGAGCTATGTGATGCCACAGCACTCTACAGAGGGCGATAAAGTGAGACTCTGTCTCTAAAAAAAAAAAAAAGAGAGAGAGAGAGAGAAATGATAGTATATATTTAGAGCTCAGAAAAATTAACAAGTAATTTTACCTTTTCTGAATATATTGTTTTATTTTCATATTTTGCAGGTTTGAGTTCCAGAGGAATTCAAGTCTTAGAAATTAGCACGTACTTCCTGTCAATTGTCATTATGGTTTTTTACTGTTTTGCTATTCAGCCACTTACACGATGAATAAAAACCACACATCTTTGACAGTTTTTTGAAAGAAAATCATTCTGTAAATATGCTTCTAAGCCTTCATCACAAGACTCATTCTTAATACAGACATGTTTGGAAAGAAAACAAATGTATATTATTAAGATCTTGTAAGATGGGATATTAATAAAACAATTTTAAACACTTTTGAATTTCAAAGTTCACACATGATTACATACATTCAAAGGTGCCAGATTAATAGTTGTAACTGCTGTGTCTTTTAAGTTCCTTATATAGAGAATGGAAATCACTCCTCTCAATGGAGTGAGTGATAAACATGAAATAGGGTCATGGTTACCACAGCTAAGTCGTACATTATTACATGCTCCAGGTAATTTACTTAAGTATTTAAAATCTTGCACTATTTCCAAATAAACTATAATTCTTTGTTTACAGTTGAGATTCTTTAAAAATATAAGCTCTTCCAAAGCATGGTGTGCACTTTTATCTCTGAATCAACTTGGAATAAGAACTATCTGTACCCAATAATATTTCAATATACATGATATTCTTCTTAGATCAATTTTTGGAAAGTTCAATAATAATAGCAGAAAAGGTACTTTACAACAAGCAAAAAGAAATGTGGGGAAATGAGCACCGACCTAAAATCATCTTCTATTAATAAAAACTCTGTTATATAGTAAGCAATTGCTCACAGAAAAATTTGACATTCCACCTGGTCCCATATTCTCCTAAGTTAAAGCTGTATGATCAAGTCTCAGGTAATTAATATAAATTAACAGCAATAATGTGGCCTTGTTTTTATATATAAATAAAGAAGAAATCTGGGAACAGAATTATTTGGCCAGGTTTTCTACATGTTGGTCAAACAAAACAATTTTTCTTTTTTTTTGCTAATCTTTTCTTCAGCTGTACAAATGATCCTTCACTAACCAGGGTTAAGAAAGATTTTGCAGATTGCTTCTCTAGAGTGAACCAATTTCAGTTAGTGGCCACCTCACTTTTTAGGATTGCACAGTGCAGAAAAAAAGAGACTGGGAAAAGGTCAGGGGGAATGACTGAGTCAATACCATGCTATGTGACCATTCTATTTCCTTCATAATCAGCCTTGCCCTCAACCTCCTCTGGTTCCCACCCAATCAGGATTGTTTGGGGGAGGGACATGTGAGAAATGGTTACACAAATTTTGCCTTCTTAACATGGTGCAACCTTTTAATTATGTGGAAAATATTTGAACCACTCTCACATAATCCTCAGTATTGCATTTCAACATTTTCAGGTTTAAAGTATTTTGGAACTCTTTCAAATACCCTGTGTAATAAAAAGCAGATGGACAATAGCTTCCCATAGTTGAGAACTTGCTCCTTGTCTGAATCATGTGTCAAGCACACTGTGCAAATTAATGAGCCTTATTCTCCCTGATGCCATATGAGCTGACCATGCTTTTATGGAGCAAAACGAATAAGCAGCAACAACTACTGCTTGGCACACTCATGTTAACAGCTTCTGGTCCAAGGCACATCTGTACTGACCAGACAGACTAGTGCTGGCATATGGTCTTAATGGTTTCCATAATTTGGTGAGAGACAAGATTTGTATCCTTCTGCCCAAAGTGGGGATTGGTCGTTAAATGTACTATAAGATTTTTGTTTCCACTGATTAAATGAATTAGAAACACAGTCATCTGGGTGTGAGTTCAAAATCTAAGTCAGTTCTTATAAATAGCTGTTATATGTTTACAGAGTGCTCTTCAGTTCATGGTTTCTGGAACAGTAAAAGTCTGTATTATTCAGTATCTCATGTGATTTATATTTCATTAATTCATGAAATTTCTCAGAATGTAATTTGGCATTAATATTAAGCAGCATGTGCTTTGGTACAATTTGACTCTCCACTCTTAGTAAAAGTTTGGCTGTATCTTTCAACGTCTCCATTCCACTAATATCAGAATTATAGATCATAATGTACATGGAATATTTGGCATGGTGCATGGAACACTGTAAGTTGCCAATAAATGGAGCTGCTGTTTTCTGCTGCTGTGAATTAAACCCCTATTGAAATAAGCCGCTACATTTCTTTAAGCATCCAACAACTATGAAAATAGTCTTTATGTCAAAACCCAAACCAGCTTTGAGAAAAACGAATTGTCCGGTAGTACTCTTGACACCAAATGGCACTAAAAAACAAAGCGGTGTTCTATCAATCTATTTCATGGAAATGTTCTGCATGGTACATATTATCCTCTGACATTCAGGGAAGATTTCCTGCATGGACTCAGTGGATTACTGATATAAACTTTTACAAACAAACTCATTTATGTACTTTTTATAGGAAAAAAATGTATACTTCTTACAAGAAGTATGGAAATGAGTTACCATGTTTGTGTCACCAAAGAAATGCGATTGTGCCAGGAAGTGGCCAGAGAGGGGATCAGGAGTAAGGATTAGGAGACTCCAAATAGGGGAAATATGACACTTAAAGCTATGGGCTGCCCAGATAATACTGATTTCATACTCAGCTCTGTTTTCTCTTTACCTCTTTTGTTCATGTTACAATCATTCCAGCTCATTGTCCTTGATCTACACACTAGAGGGTGACTTTGGGGGCGAGTAAGTGCAATAACATAATCATTGCTTCCCATAAGTAGATACAGTATTTTTATGCCTCTATGTATTATCATTCTCCAACTTGAAATGCAATATGGAGGACACATCCCCAGTGTGCCACAGTTATTACTTCATTTGCTATAGAACTGCATATGGAATCCAATGGAAGTCTTTGTTTATTTGTTTGTCTTGGTTTTCTAGATTTTTAGAATTTGAAAAATTCTGAAATTTCTGAAAAATTCTGAAACTGAGTTCTCTCAGTTGAACTCAACACTTAACATTGGTCAGATTTTTGTGTGGATTGAGTGGATTACTGATATAAAATTTTACAAACACGATAACTCATTTACATACTTTTTACAGGACAAAAATACATAATTCTCCAGAGAAAGAAACAATAGAATGTGTGTGTGTGTATGAGAGAGAAAGAGAGAGAGAGAGGGAGAGAGAGAGATGAGGAACTTACTTGTGATTACAGAGAAGTGTGAGGGCCTATAGTGCTGTTCCAGACCAAGTTCATGTCTTTGAATCAGGAGAGCCAATGATACAAATTCCAGTCCAAGTTCAAATCTGAAGGCAGGAGAAGAATTATGTCACAACTCAAAGGCCATCAGGCAGGCAAAGAGAAAGAATTTTTTCTTCAGCCTTCTGTTCTTCTCAGGCTTCCCACAGATTGGATGAGGCCCACTCACATTCAGGAGGGCAATTTGTGTTACTCAGTTTACCAACGCCAGGACTTACCCGCTCAGAATAACATGTAATCAAGTATCTGGGCATGAGTGATCCAGTCATGATTGCGAAGCACTCTTTTTGCTGATATTGAATAATTCCATTCTAATCCCATAAGTTTTTGTAATGAAATTATTTAAATACTTTTCTCAGTTTTTTCATTTGTAAAATAAGATGTTGGGATCTCAAGATTTGAGGGTTCCTTGCAAACCTGCATTCCCTGTGAAGCAGCACAGCGTGACTACTTCAGGTATAAACTGCTCCATAAGCCTTCACAGCCCACGTATACTCTGGAATGCTTTCCCAGTTTTTTGTTTTATTCTATCATAACTCTAATTATATTGGGCTTTCTTAACAGGAGTTCACATTGCTAAAATTGAGTATGTTTCTTCAAACTACCTAGAACTTGCAGAAATTCTAACTCATTCCTACACTTACTAAGAATCACTGGTGCATGTCAGTGGTTCCCAGTGGCAAAATTGTGGCAATATTTTCATTGTTTGGTGAAAAAAACTTACAAAAAAAATTTCATATAGTTTGATAAGATTTTCATAATAAATAATTTGTGAGAACTTTAGGTTATGACTTTCCTGCTTTTTTGCAGTGAAATGACTATTCCTTGGTGAAACAAACAAGTATGAATTACAGTTTATTCTACGTATTCTGCTTTAAAATATATTTACTTGGCAAAGGAGTAGATTACCTAAATTAAGTTCAATTATTATGATAATGATGATTTAAAATGTTTGTTTTCTTAAAGAATCAAAAGTTGAAAGCAACTTGTGTTTAGTTTATTGGTTTTTTGTACTTATATTTTCATCTCATTACCATCACATTACTCAGTTTGATTTTAAGTGGATTGACCTTAGACTATGTGCCAAGATCTTACTTTGTATCCTTGAACACTAAGGTTCTAAATTCTACAGAATTATTATTTATATGTATAAATACAACTATCAGTCTAAGAAACATGTTCTGCCATTTTAGCCATAAATAGGATTACAGAGAAAATGGAATGTCAAAATTTTGATTTTTTTCATTGTCTTAAAATTTGGAGATTATTTGCTTTGTACTTTTTCATGTTAAAAATTTATTTCTTTCATGAAATTATATATAGTGGCTGGTAGGCTTTATTTTACATCTTTATCAATAATTTTAGCAAAGTAATTTTATTTTTGCAAAATAATTTTTATCAAAAAGGTAAATTTATTTCACCTATTGTTTTTAATATTCCTTTTCTTAACAGTGTTTGATACAGTCCTCAGTGAAAAACAGTGCTTAAAACATGTATTTGTTTTCTGAAATGATTTATACGGCCAGCTGTTGAGAAAATTTGTTTTCTGTTGGTTTTCTTAGGAAAATAAGCACTTTCATAAACCTGACTGAAATAATAAACTAACACACTCCAGATTTCGGTGGGTAAATAATATATCCTTAGAACAAAATGCAGAATGAATGAAATTCTTGGAATATTATAGAAAACATCATAAATGTTAAATTACTCAGATGTTTTTGAGAACATACTTTAATATCTGTTAGACTTGCCTTAGAAAACAATATCTTGTCTAGAGTAAAGCTCAGGAGAGGAGTAAACTTGATGACTCTTTAAGAAAAATTGCAGCTCAGTGAGAGACAGAAGAAATCCCCATTGGAAAGCATTTTGCTGCCTACCTCCATCAGAAACTCTGACGTCTTCTAGGCTGAAATATTTATAGATTTGTCATATTATTCCTAGCACTGAATGCTCCACTGGGTAGGGTTCTACTCTTAAGCAGTAATTAATTAATATTTGTAAGTGAATGACTTTGGAGATGAAAGCACTGCATAAACTCTAGTAATTTTTATTATGATGGTCTTTTCCCAGAGGTCTGTCGACTTTTTCAATGGCCAGGTACAGGCTGGGAAGAAAATACTGATTGAGAAGTTTGAAAGGTAACAATTCTGAGGTAGTGAAAATGTAGGTGAATTCATAACAGCCTCCAGGGATTAAATAATTTTAATTTAAACATGAAGTAATCTACATCTATTAATGACAGAACTTCCAGCTTGTGACATAGCAACACAGTTTGTTCTCAAGGGACAAATAGTCACAGCAAACTTCAAGCTCTCAGGAGCATCAGATAGTAACAATAGAGAGTTTACAAAATCTCTCAAACTAACTGTGAGCAGATTAATTTCAGCCTATTTTTGTTGATGACAAAGCATATTTGGATGTATGCATTACTCGTCTTCTATGTCAGCTCATTTTCTTTATTTAAAAGTGAAAGTGCTGTCATCCACTGTTGTATTTAGACTTGCAAACTCAGACAGAGCTATTTTCAAATTCTAAATGGAGAGAGTATAGTCTTTAGACATTTCTAAAGGATATTCCTAAATGCAAGGACATGACTCATACTGTCTTGAGTAAGGTTTAAAATCACTTAGTATTTCAAACCAGGTGATAGCTGAATAAAGAGCTGTAACTAGTTAAAGACAATTTGATAACCCACAACGGGTGGCTGTCAATACATGCAGGACATAAATTGATATCCACTTCAGACATGTTGATACCAAAACATCAAATTTGGCTATCTAAAATTGATATTCTTTATCAGAGAACTTCATGACTTTTATTACATCATGTTATAGTGTATTACACTATTATTTTATTGTACTATTTACCTCCCGTCTCATTTTTCTAGAAATAGGTTCCAGAGGAGATGGATCTTGTTTTTTTTTATGCTTTCTTGTACTCCCCATGACCAGAGAATTCCAGCCATCCAGTAGTTGTTCAATGTGTATATTTTGAATGAGTAAACAGCCAAAAAGGTTTGGATATGCGTCAATTGACAAAACCTTATAGCCATTCTTACAAAAGTAGCAAAGTTTACCATTTTAGAATGTTGTCTTTTAGGAAAGCTTTTATATTAAATCACTATAATTTAATGTGACAAAATTGATTCAGCTCTGGCTGCACATAAGATAGATTTTTTAAAAACTTCTAAAAGTAAAATAAATTTTGAGGGCAATAATATTTTAACAGAAAATACAATGTATCATAATTATACAAGACCTCCTTAATCTGAAAGATTTTAGCAGACAATATTCAAAAGCTGGTCTGCAGAAACCTGACTACCAGAACTTATAGTCGAGTTAAGGAGTGGCATTCATGGTACCAAGGAACAGTGATGATCCTTCTGGTATAGGAAAGTGGACCCCCCAAAGTGAGGTTTGGCCTAAAAGCTAAGTAGGTTCTTGGCTTCACATAGGAAAGAATTCAAGAGTGGCTTGACAGAATAAGGGAGAAGCAACATTATTGATGTAAGAATGGAAGAAAAAAGGAGGCTTCCCCATAGTCCCAGTAGCTCCTCTCAGAGCCTCACAGCAGCAGAGAACAGCCTTTTGTAAGTTTCCAAGGTATTATTTTATACCTTAATTTAACTTTATGTTAAACAGAAGGATTATTCATAAGATTTCCAGGAAACATGTATGGAATTGCAGGAGCTGAGCATCCCTCCCCTATCTAAACCATATAGCGTGACTTTTAGGAGTTGTTATGGCATTTGTAAACTGTCATAGCACTGCTGGACGTTTCTTTTAGTAAGCTAATACAGTATAAGCAAGTTATAATTAGCAGTGAGGATAATCTGAGGTTGTTTTTCATGGCCATCTTGGTTCCAGCTGGTTTGACCTGGCTTCTCCATCACGTCCTCCTTTTTTTTTTTTTTTCTTTCTGAGACAGAGCCTCACTTTGTTGCCCTTGGTAGAGTGCCTTGGAGTTATAGCTCACAGTAAGTAACCTCTGACTCCTGGGCTCAAGTGATCCTATTGTCTCAGCCTCCCAAGTAGCTGGGACTATAGGCACCTACCACAATGTCTGACTAGTTTTTAAGAGACAGGATCTTATTCTGTTCAGGCTGGTTTTGAACTCCTGATCTCAAGCAATCCACCCATCTCTGCCTCCCAGAATTCTAGGATTACAGGCGTGAGCCGCCATGCCTAGCCCTGTCTTCTTTTTCTTTTTCTTTTTTGTTTTTTGTTTTTTTCAGGTTAATATGAGGGCACATATGATTAGATAACATTGTTTGCATTTGTAAGGCTAAGTTGTAGTTGAGTTCTTCACCCAGAAAGTGTTCCCATTAGGGGGAGTTTGTGAAGCCTCACCCCTGTCCCCTTATTGAATTGAATTCTGTTTTTCCCTTGTGTGCATCTGTAGTTGTTGATCTATTAGTTTCAGCTTAGTACTGAGTACATAGGATGCTTGTTTTTCCATTCCTGACATACTCATTTATTAGAATGTTCTCTAAATCCATTCAGGTAAATACAAAAGATGGAAATTCTCCATGTATTTTATGACTGAATAGTACTCCATATTAAACATATCTCAGTTTATTAATCCATTCATGGATTAATGGCTGCTGGAGTTGTTTCCATATCTTTGCAATTGTGAAAAGAGCTGCTATAAACATTCAAGTACAAATGGCCTTATGGTAAGATGATTTTTTTCTTCTGGGCAGATACCTAGTATTGGGATTTGCAGGATCAATTAGGACGTCTACTTTTAGTTCTTTGAAGACTCTCCATATGTCTTTCAAAAAAGGCTACACTAGTTTTCAGCACCACGGTACAGTGGGTAAGTGAACCTCTCTCTCTACATCCACATCAGTTCTGCAGCTTTGAGACCTTGAGATATTCTCACTGGGGTTAGGTTTTGATTTGCATTTCTTTGATGATCAGGGAAAATGAATATTTTTTTCAATTTGTTTGTTGACCATTCATCTGTCTTCTTGGAGAGGCTTCTGTTTATGTCTCTTGCCCAGTTATTAATGACGTTGTTTGCTCTTTTTTTGCTGATTTGTATGAGTTATTTGTAGATTCTGGTTAGTAGTCTTTTGTCTATTCTTAACATGTGACTATCTCTTCCCATTCTGAAAGTTGTCTATTTGCTTTGTGGATTGTGTCCTCAGCTTTCCAGAAACCTTTTAACTTGATCAGATCTCATTCACTTATTTTTCTTTGGCTGTAATTGCCAATAGAACCTTCTTCATAAATTCTTTCCCAAGGCCAAAATCATTAACAGTTTTCCCTAGTGGGAGAACTACTAGCTAGCCACCACTACTACTAGCTAGCCACTTCCTGTTTCATCAGAAACTTTGTTTCAGGTCTTATGACTCCTGATCAAGCTGGACCTGTCAGCTCTCGATCTCACTTGCAAGGTCTAAGTTGTAATTATTTTCACTTGCAGCTAAATTAACTAAAATCTATACATGCTATCATACACAATAATAAGATGTAATGATCTTGCCATGTTCCTGTATTAAATCCATATATTCAGCCATGAGAGTATTTGTAGTTGTCAGGTATAACACAAAGTTATGATTTCCTCTTTGTAGGTGCTACTTCTTTGGATCATATTGTAAGATACAGTCACCTTTATTTCTAAAAGCTCAAAATAGAAGATTTGCTGAAAATCAGAGGGGAAAAAAATTGGCAATACCTGTGGCTCAAAGGAGTACGGCGCCAGTCCCATATGCTGGAGGTGGTGGGTTCAAACCCAGCCCCAACCAAAAACTGCAAAAAAAAAAAAAAAAAAAGAGGGAAAAAATTAGTTCTTTGGCACTAAAGAGGTTGCAGAAACTTTTTGCAGAGGTCAGAGACAGGTTAGGTGTCATCCGTGTCTACATACTTAAAGATTGAAATGGTTGGAAGTGTTTAGATGTCAGAATCCACGTAAATCTAGCTTCTCTTGAGTCTTTCTGGGGGTGCTTTCTTTCACAGCATTAACCTAGCAAACCAGTGAATACGTCTTCTCTTTGAGAGAAAGTCTTCTTCCTTTCCCCATCCTCTCCCCCAGCTATCCTAATCCATTTCATGAACTCTACTGGCCCCTTTAGGCATTTGAGTTTTTCTCCTTTTTTTTTTTTTGCGGTTTTCACTGGGGCTGGGCTCGAACCAGCCACCCCCGGTACATGGGGCCCGCGTCCTACTCCCTGAGCCAAGGTACTACCCTGGCATTTGAGTTTTTGACTTTTATTATACACAAAGTAATATACTTGAAAGATAATCTTTTAGAGTGCATTAGTATTTTATCATAGTATCTTATACTTATTTGCATAAACACCCCAGTTTACCTATCCTGAATTATGATCATTTAATGGTAAGAAAAATTGAACATTTACATACCGTGAAAAACTGAAGTTGTGATCATAAGAAATTTATCTTTTAAAAGTGTATCTTTCTGTGTACACAGGGTCAGAAACATTGTAACTATTCATGAAATTGATCCACCCATATGAGGGTCCAGAGCTGCATGGAAAGTATCCAGCCCTGTGATAGGCAAAATAGAGACATAGGTGGCTGGATTCTTTCCAGACAACCCTTGTGTAATTTATCAAGTCATTAAAGAAAACAGGACTTCTGGGCAGTGCCTGTGGCTCAGTGAGTAGGGTGCTGGTCCCATATACTGAGGGTGGCAGGTTCAAACTCAGCCCTGGCCAAACTGCAACAAAAAAAAATAGCTGGGCGCTGTGGAGGGCACCTGTAGTCCCAGTTACTGGGAAGGCTGAGGCAAGAGAATCACCTAAGCCCAAGAGTTGGAGGTTGCTGTGAGCTGTGACACCGCAGCACTCCACCGAGGGCAACAAAGTGAAACCCTGTCTCTAAAAATAAAAAAATAAATAAATAAAGAAGAAAACACGACTTCTTTCCCATGTTATATACATTGCATTTGGCTCTATGAAGAAATCAGTGAAGGGGAAAAACAGGCTATATCAGTGTCAGGAGCAGGTGATAAACGAGGCAACTCTTACCCCTTCAAAAAATAATAATTGTAAGTTGTGAAAAGTGCTCAGGAGAAACAAGGAAGATGCTGGGAGAGAGAGTAAGACGTGGAGACAGCACTGGAGGGGAGGAGTTTTTCTCATGGAAAGTTTCATTTTTACAAAGACCTGAAAAAGAAACTGGGCATGTAAAGAATGGAGAAAAACAAGTAGTTCAGATAGAAAAAGAAAACAAGTTCTGCACATGCCTTGAGGATGAAGAGATCTTGGTATGTGAAGGTCAGTGTGGGCGGAGGACGGAACAGCAAGAGGATTCTGACGTGGGCTTGCAGAGATGAGGCTGCCTGGTGGTCTTGGATGTTACAGGTGTCAAGGGGGAATTTGGATGCAGATTGTAAACATTATTTATGTTTGAGATCATCATTCAGGTGGATCTCCAGGAGTTAGGAAGGGAAACAAATATTTTAATGGCAGTCCTGCGATAGGTCAGTGTTGGCTAGACGAGGTCGGAGGGATACCTATAGACTTGCCAGGAATTGCCAGTTGGATGGATATGAGGAGGGCAAGAGATTAACTTTTTCACGACTAGGGAAGGATCACACCCAGGAGGGCAAATAGGGAGGCAGTCATTATTTCTTTTTTGGAGATTGTAAGTTAGAGATATCTATGAGTGATCTGCATGGAAATGTGAAAGTGAAGGGACAGATCACACAATTAGAGTATGGGGTCTCTAGACATCCTAGCTTTTATATTAAGAGCAAATAACAGCACTTGACCTGTGAAGTGACTCTGAAGCAACCCACTTCTCTTTATGAGTCTGAAATTTTTCTTTCATATAATGCACCATTTTGTTAGGGAAACTCAGAGTTATGATTAGTGATCAATTGTTATAAATGATGGCTATCTCTATTTCATAATGAGAACTCCCAAACTTTGTAAACTCCTGCATCAGCCATCCAAAGAGTTAAATTCCGATTACCACCCTGACTTTATTAGGCTTGGAAATGTTTCTACTGAGAACATACTCAGAAAAAAGTTAACCTTCACAAAAGGAATACTCCTCATTCCTAAAGAAAGAAGCAAATCTTATAATTTGTCACAACATAGATGAACCTATAGGACATAATGTTAAATGATACACACAAACAATATCACATGACCTCACTCACACGCAATATCTAAAAATGTTGGTCTCAAGGAAGCAGAGAGTAGAATGAAAGTTCAGATTCAATAAAAAAAAAAAAAAAAGAAAGTTCAGGAGCTTGGCTGGTTGTGCGGGAAAAGAGGAAGGACAGGGAATATGTCGATCAAGCGACACAAGGTTTCATGTACGAGGAATACGTTTGGGAGATCTGTTGTACAACAAGAGTCCCTATAGTTAACAATGTTTTGTATTCTTAAAAATGTTAAAAGAGCAAGGTATTCTCTCCACAAAATGATAACTGCAGGAGGTAAAGCAGATGTTAATTAGCTGGATGTCATCAGTCCACAGTGTACATATTCTTTAAAACCTCATCTTGTGCACGATAAATCAATACAATTTTATGTGTCAATTAAAAAATATATTGAAGTAAAATGACATATTTTAATGTGTCAGGAAAAGGGCAGAGAGGAAGGTAGTCAAGATTTCCCTCTAACATTTCCACACAGATGTCTAATAGATATATTGAACATGAAAAATAAATATAATTCTATGTGTCCGTTTAAAAATATATTAAAATAGGTCATGTATTTAAATATAGTTTTAAATTGACACATAAAATCATATTATGTGTACTCCATACTAATATGAAATCAATATGTAAACAATTACATGTTCCTAAGAATAATAAACACTATTATAGTGTTTCATTGTTTTGTTTAGAGGCAGAAGGAAGCAGGAAGAGGGAGGGGTGGGATGTTTGGCAGAAGGAGGGAGGGCATGAAGGGGGATCTGCCCTACTGTGCACCTTGTCAGGGTGTACAACTCGCCCCCTGGGGGACGGACTCTTCTACAAATGGAACTTTGCCCTGGAAGTGAGAACAATGCGACCTAAATATTGTACCCTCGTATTAACTGGAATGAAGTTTAATAAAAAAATATATATATGTTAAAATAATTTTTAGAAACCCAGAAAACTCCATGATCATGTTATTAATATATTAGGCAATTAAGATGGAATACTGATCAATCCCGAACAAAAAGTCTATTTAGGTTTAAACCAATTCTGACATGAGAAATCAATAGGCTTTGCTATTCTTTTCATTTTGTATCTTTGATTTCATTCAAAAAAAAAAAAAAAAGAGCAACTGCTGAATTGCTAAGCTTAAAATAATCAAATTATTTGCCTGGCATTTTTCTTTTGGGCCTTTAGTCTTTTGCTTATGTTCCTTTGTCCTGCACGGAATGTTCTGGTTCCTTTGCCTGGGGAGCAGCATCTTTGGCTACCAGCTCCAGTGCCAGTCACTGTCCTGCAGAGACTTGTGCTGTGCCCACCCCCCTCAGATAGAGCTTGCCTTTACCTCAGCCCCCAGGGAGCCCTGATGTATCTCTATTCAAGC
>CAUYON010200348.1:0-15455 GCA_963573935.1 Arctocebus calabarensis | reverse complement strand
TAGTGATTAAAAGGCCATGAAGGCTATGTTAAATAGTTCAATGAAAATATTTCAGAATGTATATAAAGTCAGCACATTGTGCCCCATGATTGCACCAATGTACACAATTATAATTTAATAAAAATTAAAAAAAAAAAGAAAAGAAAAATGACATTCTTTTTACTTTTGGATATGTTTGACATTTTTCCTAAAGTTTTTATTTGTTTATTTATATACTTATTTTATTTCAGAGCCCTTACTGTCATCTTCTCTCTCTGTCTCTCTCAACTACCATTGATTTAGTGTAGCGTCTCCTCTCCTTTGCTCTATAATCTGGTCTCCCTGATTCTAGCTTTGTCCCTTCTGTGCCCTGAGTCCTTTTCAGGCTTGTCACAGGGTTTAAGAGTGCTTCTTAGCTATCAATTTCCTGAACCTTTGCAAAAAGACCTTACAATCTAAAACTATTCGCTAGTACTTATTATTATTGTTATTGTAACTAGTGTTTATTAAGCATTTACTATGTGGTAAACACATTCTCAGCACCAACAGCATTGACTTATTTAATCCTAACACAATACTGTTATGTGTGCACTATTATCTCTGTTTATAGATGGGGAGAGCAAGGGAAACCAAGGTTTAGCTTTGTACACATAGACACATTGGTCTGACAGAACTGGAATTCCAACCCATACATCCATCAGAAAGTAAAAGCCAAGTTCCTTTACTTGCTGGGCGAGGGCTCTGTACTCTGCTGCAATCACCACCAACCGCTGCTCTGACGTTTCCTGCCCTGCATGGCATTCTCTAGAATTGCTGAGCGACTCGCCCAAGCTCCCGATCTGCGCAGTATTCTGTGTCACCCAGGTGTCTCCTCTGTCTCCTTGGCTGTGCGTTCCTGCTGGCCCCTGTGCTACTGCTCAGTACAGCAGGCCTGCTCTGGCTGTGGGACGTTTCCAGGGAAGGTCCTCCCTGGACGTGGCCTCAGAAAGCCTTTTTTTGATCGACATCCTACTTGTACCGTTTATTAGCTTTTCAGACCTTCTGATGTCGTGATCTCTCTGAACCTTAGTTACCTCCTCTATGAAACAATCATAAAACTCAATGTCCAGCCTTCTTAAAGTCTAGGATACTGTGTATAATCTCTACAAAGAAGAAATGTCCCTTGAAAAAATGTGATTTTAAAGCTAAGGGGGGTACAAAATGACATGTGCTGCCTTTAAGGATGTTTTCACCTTTTCTTGCTCTTACTTTCACATTTTTATTTTCAAGATACCTGCACAATTTGGTGATGAGCATAACAACTGGTCTAAATATGTGACATTTATTTGCCGATGTCACCCACCCTCTCCTAGTGCTGCAACGTATCTGACAAGGGTGGTTCTATGTCACTGGGTCCGTTTCAGATTGTTCACGAGTGAGCGAACATTTCAGTCGCCCTGTTAGCAGGGAGAGTCATGTCCTGGACATTTTCTTTGTAGAGTAACTCATTCACTTGTGTTTAAAGACCTTTGGCTAGCTAGATGAAGAAATAGCACATGGAAATTCTGGAAATCCTCCTCTTGAATTATTCATGCTAAGAAATACAACCAGACAATCCTGGGGCCCAGTTTCTCACTTTCCTCGAGCAGAAGGTTGCACAACTTTCCTTGCCCCTCCAAGACACGTCATGCTGACACCTTGCTCCTACAACCTTGGGCATGGTGTAGCTGAGGTTGCTACAGCAACAGCACACACGGAGTAACATTGCCCTCCAACTGCAGTGGCCGGGATGTGAGTCAGTTGAAAAGTTCCAGGGGTTTTTATTAGTGTATGATGCAGTCCCAGGTCATCTACAGTTCCTAGGCTGCCCAAGACTTACACAGGATGGTGCGGAACGCTCCAGGCTAGTCACCTCCAAATGCGAGATGGTCCAGCGTCCTCTTACTGAAGCCACTGCAGTCGCTGGTTCCTTCCACAGCACCCTCTACTAACGATCTATAATATGAGGTCACAGCCAAACCCCCAGGACCCTCTGCCGGAGCTCTGTTTCTACTGTTGCACATCCTGTGTGCTTAAAAAGCAACAGTGACCTTGGTTGATGACCAAGAAGCCCTTCTTTTTGCCCAGGGAGTTGAACAATGATTGACATTCCAGACGACACATTTTCAACCCAGTTGCTGGAAAGAACATGTGCTGAAGAATAAAGATGGAATTACTGTAATTCTTTCTGGGAATTTGTAAAAGTGGAACTTGCCATTTAATGATTGGAGGAGGGCATAAATTTATTGGAGACTTCTAACACAGGATTTGGTTTCTTTTTCAGACATGGAGATGACTTGATTGTGACTCCCTTTGCTCAGGTAAGCACAGCGTGGTGATGGTATGATATGTAAATATAATTTGGGGGATGATGCCTCGTTCTAATTTAATTTAATTTTAAATCAAACACAAACATAAATACAAATTCTGTGGTTCATTCAAATAATTCAAAAGCAATGCTAAAGAATGTGACTTTGGCCATATTGATCTATTTCCTATAAACCCACAGACCCCAGGAATAGATTTGCTTCAAATAACAAATTACCTAAGGGATGTGCT
Source organism: Arctocebus calabarensis (assembly GCA_963573935.1). NCBI lineage: Eukaryota > Metazoa > Chordata > Mammalia > Primates > Lorisidae > Arctocebus > Arctocebus calabarensis. Next base: position 12,899 of record CAUYON010200348.1, on the reverse strand, counting down.
TAATTGGGTCCACACTTCCTTGAATGACATAAGCACCAGAAGCAGGAGGCTATATGGTGGGTTAAATTACATTTAGTATAATTAGGTACATGATCAGTGCCTGAAATTCAATAATCCAATTTGACCTGATACCTTATTTGCTCCTTTTTTAAAAAAATCATGTTGTTTGTGCAGGGATATGTTTATGTCTATTTATTCCTTTTAGGCATACACTTCATGAAATGTTTTAGCCACATGACAGATGTAAGAAAGCAAAGTGATAAAATGATCTGAAGTGTTCTGGAATGCGTGCCGGATGCTCCATGAAAATAAACTAACGCCTCCCAACTCTAGCCACACATTAGATTTGCCCAGAGAGCTCTATCCCCATGGCTAGGGCTGCACCACTGGTCAGTTAAATCCCAGAACTTGTAAATCAGATGCAAACATCTGAATTTTTTAAAGGCTTCAGCTTTTTTCCAGTGTGCAAGAGAATTTGAGAGCCCCTGGTATAGAATAGTAGGGACAGCATGGGATGAAATTGATTCAAATTAGGACAAGAAACAGGCTTAAAGCCAACACTGACTGATACGTGTTAAATATTAAAATGCAGGTAAAGCTGTGAATTATAAAAATTACAATCAGGGCTAGGTCATAAATAGCTTTAACATCTTAGGTAACGCAATTAAATTCTCTGGGTCCTCTTTTTTTTCCATTTGGTAAAATTAGAGGATTGCCCAGGGAGAAAGATAGTCAGGCCCCCCTTAAAACCTTTTCTCTCCCCCTGCTAACTAACTAGCCTTGAGAAAGTCGCTAAACTTTTCCAAGTCTGGTTTCTTACTCTATGAAATTCCAAGAGCACCTCTCATAAAGTTGTTAAGAGATGAAAGTAATACTGGGCTTGTAAAGTGCTCACCACAATTTCTAGAACATATGATATTTAATAAATTGTTATTGTTATTGGTTTAAGTATACAGGGATAAAATTGCTTTTTCATCTCTAAAATGTCATAACAAATATGGTTTTTTAAAAATAATAATAGTGGTATTTGATAGTAGGATTATGTATAGTTTTACTTTTTAATATTTCCTGAAATTTTGTATTGCTATAATTCAGATCAAAAATTTAATAATTCATAAATAACATAATGTGTAATGGTGATTTTTTAAATTAATGCAGGCAACTTAAAATAGATATTACCACCATATTTTTCAGAAGATTAATGTCTTATTTGCTTAAGATTTTACTGGAGATCGTGAATTTTTTTAATGCCCATATTTCCATGTCCAAAAAATTTACATTCATATGCGTTAATCATATGATAACAAAACCTAATAAAACTAAGGCATTTTAGTTGATTACTACTAGGAACTTAGAATTTTATGTGTAAGAGCTATGAACTAGGTGGACAGATAAAATCAGACAAATCAACATAAATAGCCATCCCTGAACTTAGAACTAATTATTCCAACTTGAGTTTATTCAGGTAGCTGTTTTTTACCTCTGACTAAAATCTTGAGGTTTTATTGTAAGCAAAGCATATACATAGAAAAAGTTAAAAATAATCTGTATGTGACACCTTGCCTTCTGCAAATAGTATTTATTAATCCCCACCAAATATGTTAACAAACTTGACCTGGTCCCTGCCATCAATGCCTTAAATTCTAAGGAAATCTAGTCTTTTACCTGATTAGACATTTTTTGTACTATACCTAAAAATCTCCAAAAAGTAAAAAAAAACAAAAAAAAAACTAAACTAATAGAATTTCAGAATACTGGGTGCTGGCAAGTGTGTTCTCTGTAAAAAATATTATCTAGTCTATGTTAGTGAGTTATTTAAATAAAAAGATATGTACCAAGTATTCTCGAAATTGGAATGTTGAATATAAATCAACTATGTGTAATTTACAGGCAGAGCTGATGCCTGAAAATAAGCCAATTATATATTTAGAAGACTTTGATTAGCTAAGTGACTCATAGCACCTTTCAGAGGGTCGTCAGTGCCTCAGAAATTGCAGATTCTTTTTAAGTGGCTTCTTCACAGTTTGTCACCAGTGGCCTTTTACTGGGGTGTAAGAGTTGAAAAGCCCTCGTAGAATTTTTTTGTTTAAGTCTGTTAAACCTGGAGAGTTTCACCACTGATGGAATGTCTCCGGGGAGGCAACTAAGGCAGAAACCCCAGGTAGCGCCAGTTTGCCTGATGAAGCCTTCTCTGAAGCCTTGCTGCGCATAACTCACACATGTTGTCGCCCTAACCACTAACTCCTCTCCTTTTTTTAAAAAATACAGGCTAGAACACTTACTATTTAATGTTAAATATTATAATCCTAAAAGTATAAGATGTTTATGTCACATGAAGTGATGTCAACATTATTTGGCCTGATATACCATAATTGCTTTCTCCAATGGACAGCAAACAACTGGCTGGAGACAAGTCCCTCAGGAAAATGTGCAGCCAGGGAGTCCAAAGCATTATATCTTTGCCCAGCATGCTTTTGGGTTTGGAATTTCACACAAAATTCAGATGAAAAAGTCACATGCCTCTCAAAATAAATATTTCTGTATAAAGCGTTTAGAAATACAAGGTGTCCATGAAGTTTGTGTGCAATTTAAAATTGACAGCTATTTTGCATCGCACATGAACTTTATGGACACCCTGTATAAATAATGAGCAAAAAGAAAAAGAATCTTTTCAGAATTCCAAAGCCCCAAATTACTGCTATTGACGTTTACCGTTTATCCCTTTAGATTTATCTTTCTGTGTGTATTTTCCTTTCCTATGACTTCCAAAAATGGCCTTCCACTGCCAAAAAGGGTCAAAGATCTTCGGCCAAGATCATCTTCTGTCTCTTCTTGAAACCCATTTCTTTATTCCGCCCTGTCCTTTTCAAAGCAAGGCTTCTTGTGAAGAGAATAAAATCCTGAATTAGAAGAGAATTTAGGAAGTTATGCAAAGGTATATTCCACCTTGTTGGCTAGGCTAAAAGCCTAAAGGAAGGAGAATCTTTGACAAAGGAAACCAGGAAAAACCCAAACATTATCCTGGATCCCTGGAAAGACCCGCACATCATTCAAGCAAAGGAGATATGCCTGGTTTGAAAATACAGTGTAGAAACAACCATATCATTTTTCCTTTACTCTAACCAAAATACACGGGATACCTCTAGAAAAAAAATGCAGTAGTTATTAACACACCAGTCTGGAACATTACTAATATTCTTTAAATGTTCCTCTCTGTCTCTCATCCATTTCCCCCAGCAGCAGAATCTCGTGGCCTCCTTGCCAGGCTATGAGAAAAGACAGACATCTCATTTGAGTTGGTTCTGTTTTCCTTTCAGCGTTTTTGTACCCTTCATAAATTTAAATTACAACTAGCATCTTCTATGCATCTAAGTTCTTTTCAGAGCAAATCCTATCAAATTGTCAATATTCAATTGTTGTTGATGTTTGAAAAAAAAAAAAAAGCCAGCATTTTAACTCAAGCATAACTTGTAAAAAAACGTTTTCTTTTCAAACAAAATGGCCTTTGTAAATAGTCATGATTTGACTCCATGTTTTTTTTCTTGAAGGCAAAATTGAGGTCTAGAATCTGTCTGGGTCCACTCCCCTGGCTCCTCCGCCACCAGTGGCGCTCATGGGCTATGTTTTACCGCCATCTTCTGGCATCAAGTGTGTATGGCATGAAAACCTGTTCTCAAATCCATTTCTTACAATCTCTCTATACATTTAGCTAGTTGACTAATGACGCCCACGTTTTTCTGGTATTTTTCAGTGAACACTATTGGTTAACAAATGTATAGAAGTGCCTAAGAAGTTCTGAAATTAGTGTGTGTAAACTACATAGGCTAGTTAATACATACATCATCTTTGTCCAAAATTTCTCTATAGCACTACCAGTGTTTCTTGGGAATGATGAGAAATAGTGTATGTATTTCTCATCATTCCCAAGGTATTTTTGACTTTAACTGATTACATTTTTTCTTGGAGGGACAGAAGAGAAAGAAATGACTTTAATTTCTAACTGTTTGGCTATGTGGAAGAAACCTCAGGGACTTTTTTGGTTAGCAAGCATTAAGAAGTGAAGAAAATGTTAGCAACAGTAAGCTCTGACTATAGCTCTTAAGGAGTTGAGTTCGGGGGGAGGAGAGCTGCCCTATAATAAGGGCAAATAATAAGTGAATCTTAATTTAGGGAGTTCAGTAAAGTTTCCAGTTCCTGCAGTAACAGACACCACCCTCTTTGTGTCCTGTGATGCAAATGAGAGCTTAAAAGACTTAGCCTACTTACCTTTATGAGAAGACACCAAGAGTCAATGGGCAAGGCTCACAGCAACACCCCCTTAGAAGATTTATCTGGAACTTTTATATACTTCTGTCAATAGCATATATTTAATTTAGCAGAGTATAGAATATTAATGCTGAACAGAAAATTTACAAAATACTGTTTGTCCTACCACACACACATAAAAACCCAATGACCTAATACTTGCACACATAGTGAATGATGTATCTACAAGGTTATTTACTCCAGCAATGTTTGTAAAAGCTGACTTTAAGTTAGACACCATAAAACAAAAAAAAGAGAGACAACCTAAAAGTCAATTGTTAAGGGACAGGCAGCTGAATGCGTGAAGGGAAAACTAGGAGGCAGATTTCATTTTTCACTTTTATTTTGAAATATTCATACATACATGAAACTATGTTATGTTGTGTAAAGTATAAAGCCTAATACTACAATGAACAGTTTAAGAAACAGAATAGTACAAATATTTTTAATGCCCTCCAGGTGTCCCTCCCAATTTTATCTGCTTCCACAGCTTCTTCTCAGAAATGACAAAAATTTTTATTCTTATCTTAATTATTATAGGGGATACTTTTTGCTTTATACCCTTTGTCCTGTTTAAATTCTGTACCATGTAAAGAGATAGACTATACAGAAAATGAGCAAATAAATTTTAAGTTAAAAAACCAAAATGAAATAATATTAGATTATGTTAATTATTATATTAGATGTTTATTATAACAGAGGCAAAAATTTCTCTATGGAATACTTTCCTTTCATGACTAATGTTTCCTCGCAAATGAGCACAGAGCATGAATTACTATTTCTATTTACCCAGTTGTCAAATTCGGTAAACTTAACTTTTATGTATTAGAATAAAATTCTCAGAATTCTGGAGTTAAAATTTCTGCCTAAGAAAGGGATTGATTAGCTGGTGCAGTAATCCTATTTTAAATGCTTTATTGGTGTGTTCGATATTCACTTCTTAAATTAAGGTTACATGATTTAATGACAGTGGATCATTTATCCGATTTTCTTCTGCATCATTCAAAGATTTCATGACTAATGAAAGGCGTCGTGGTCTGACGTCAGCTGTTGGCTATTTGAATACTCCATCACAGGCAGCATGACCTTTCAGAGCTGTGAGTTGTTAACATGTGATAATGAGCCAGGTTTTTCCAGTGACCGAGTGAATCATGGTTGGCTTCTTCCAAAGCGCCATTAACTCCCTCAGGGGAAAACGCCGTAGGTCACTGTCCCAGGGCATAAACAACTCCCCAGAGACATAGAAATTCATGTCAATTTCAAAAGAAGAGTTTGAGATCTTATTGTCTTTGAAGAAAACCTAGACTGACTTTAGTTTCGGTCTGGGCCAGATGAAAAAATCCTGAAAACAGTACTAGAACTATGGAGCAATTAGAAAATTGGGGCCTCCTTTGTATTATAATTCGAGACATTGAGTAAATTCCCATGCGCATGCAGAATCTTTAATCAAATGTAACGCTGCCAAGATGGGCTGATATTCATCCGAGTGCTTTCTCTTTTCCAAGCACTGTGCTTGACACCTAACCTGTTATTCCATATAATCCTTGAAACAATTCTATGAGGTAGACCTCACTATCCTGATTTTCCAGAGAAAGAAGCTGAGGTGCAGAGAGGTGATGTAACTTGCTCACACACTGAACGTGTAACAGAGTTGTGCGGTCTGGATTGTTATGCAGGACCTGCCAGGACCCTTGAAATGTCTGTTTTAGATACATTTAGCTTTCTAGTTGTCATCCAGATTACCTATAATCCCCACTAGTAGGAGTTCCACGCTGGAGAAATTTGCCCCTCTAAGAGGAAGTGGGGTGGGGGGGTAAAGAAAGAGATAGTGTTCTTGGAATTTCTCCCTCCTAGGCTTAGTTTCAATTCTTTGCCCACTTTCAAGTTGCAGTTGGAATTAGAAAAAGGCAGAGGCTATCAGAGATAGTGCCACCTGCCGGTTCTGCCTTGTCACGTGTGGGGACATACTGTGTCTTTGTCTTTATTCATTAAACCAAATTTTATAATGAATTTTATTCATTAAAACCAAATTTTGATAATTTCTGCCTGCCGGACACTGTGCCTATGGGGCTGCAGCCTTTTGTGTGAGAAAAACGTCCCATCTTATGATCTTCTACTCAGAAAACCTTGGCAAAGGAAAAGAATGTCTGATTACTAGCCACATGGTGAAGGTGGAAAAACAATTTAAAATTCACTTGATTTACTGATTTGTATTTATGTGATTCTTGGTGAAATTTCGAAGAGAATTTGGGACAAAGTCTGGGTTTTTTTTTTTTTTACCCATAAATCAAGACCTTATTAATATTTCATATGTTATTTCAAATTGCACAAAATGCAACGATGCTATATGTGTATTGCCGGGTATTACCTTGGTGACTAAGAAATCCAGGAATGCCGTGGAAGCTGTTACTACTGTCATTATATTCGTGGACAACAAGGAGAGATTTCTGGAAAATCCTTATAGTCTAGCCTCTCTGGATTTCATATGGATATGTGCCAACTTCATTAAATGCTGGGATATTCTGTAGTGCTATGTGAAACTAAGTTGCAAGCAATTTCAAGGTTTTCTTAACAAACCATTTTTGGCTGTATTTAAAATGGCCCTAGTTCAAGAAGTTTAAACAATCCTTTTTTTGTTGTAGGTCTTGGCCAGCCTGCGAACTGTACGAAACAACTTTGCTGCATTAACTAATTTGCAAGATCGAGCACCTAGCAAGTAAGACATCCTTTCTCCTCCCCTCCTTTTTTACTGAACTTTTCAATAGCGCTTTCTGTTTGATTGAACTCAAGGCACTAGATTAGATTTCTCTGTGTTGTTGCCATGTTATCCAACCACGTATACTAAGTCATATGATGTCCTGTTAATTTTCTATAAATACTTTGTAGTGATGGTTCTAATATCAGAAATGAAGCAGTATGACAAATAAATATGGTGATTCCATCTGTCAGAAATCATCTGGCATAATCACTCTTTTGCCCAGTTATTTACACTCAAGGTAACTTTAGAGTTTTGACTTACTTCATAAATTCACCATGGGCAAATACTCTCATCAAAACTTGAAGTCAACTCAAAGTCATCCTCTTAAAGACGTATTACTCAGGGAAATGCCACATAGTAGCAAAGATTTCTGATTCTCCTGCTATTACTGACTCTAAGATCACCAGCGTTCATGGAGCAATTAATAAAATTGTGTTTAGGTGAAAACATGGAAAGCATTTGAAAGAGGCAAAGCTGAGATGAGAAGTGATTACAGTTTGGGGGTTCTGATAAAGGTAACATATCTAAAAAGAAAAAATTAATTTTCCCAGGTTAAATAGAAAGCTGATTTACTATTATGAAAATGTCTATTAATTTAAAAAATCTATTTTTATTAATAAATATACTTACAATATCAACTCCAAAGAATTTTCCAATAGGAAAAAGAAATGTAAACCAATAGTAAGAGTAATCATAATAGTAAGTAATAGTATAGTAAATATCAATTTATTAGGAACTATAATATATGCAAGTGTATAAAATTTTATAGTAGTTACTATTAAAAAAAAAAGAACATGAAAAATCTGAACTTTCCATTCCATAATACTATAAAGGACCTCCAAAATTCACATTTCCATGATCCAAATAAGCTCTGGCCATGATTTAAATACTTCCTGTGGTAGAAAAAGGGTTTTAAACATTAATGTCAACGCCACATCATGCATAATTGGAATGGACCCCAGAAGCTTCGGTTGACAGTCGCGATGTACTTTTGAGTCCTGGTCCCTCCACCTAAACCCTTCTCATTTTCTTCTTCCCTTCTTCATGCACTGGGTGAAGTGCAATTCATTCTTTAGATTGCAACTTAAATGAAGTTTCATTGAGTGCATTGCCCCTGACATTACCCAACATAAGACCAATAACCACAAGCCCCAAACAGGGCCATATGCCTATGTCTCTCCATCTGGTTACATCCTGTCTTACTTCTTTTTTTCCTACCTGTCTCTCTTTTGTTCCTGTTGCCTATTTGTCTGATGGGATGCTCTCTAACATTGGCCTTTCCCAGTGAGTAGGGGTTGTGGATGGTTGATACTTGCACTCCTGGTGCTCAGCATAATACGAATAATCACTCTGCAAAGGATTGCTGGTTGAAAGAGTAAAGTAGCGATTCAACATGTGGAAGCTGAGTGTGTGATTTGAGGCACATGTTCGTTACTGATTTGTTACTACTAATTCATGCTGTTTTCTATGTATTGTGGCTGTACAACTGCATGCCGACCTCAATGGACCCTTGGAGCTTTTGCCATTTGGTAACTTATAGGTACAGTGAAGTCTCAGCTCCGCAGGAGAAATGAAATTATTGGTTGTCACTCCCAAACTTTGTGTAGGAAATTGAGGTTTTTGTCTTTAAAAGGCAAACAAGAAACTAACTCCCTTTCCACTTCTTTTAGCTATTCAAGCAAACAGTACATCGGAAAGGTCTTATGCGGGCCCTTTGGGACCTAAAGAAATGAACTAAGGCTCATTCTACACATGACAGAAGTTTTCAGCTAATTTCCAGGGACAAAACAGTTTAAAATGGAGAAAGAGAGCTAAAGGATCATAGAAAATAACATTTTACGCCTGAATCTCAGTCTGCCCAACAATGCCCAGAATAACATTGAACCAAACAGTATTATCTGGTGGCCTTTATGTAAAGGCCAATGTGGTCGCTCTTTATTTTTTTTTTTTTTTTGATCTATGCAGATTTGTGCCTTCTTTTTGATTCAGACCAAACCAACTTTCTTGGATATCTTGGGTATCAGAATAATAGGATTCAGTCTATATACAGCTAAACTCTGTTCTGTTCAACATGAGCAAAGTAGAAGTAACTTTAGCACATCACGCAATGACCCTGGAGGTATCAGAATTTCTCCTACTGGGCACTCTCAGTGCTACTAGAACATTTCCAAGATCACCCTTGGATTTTGTGGAAGGGATATGCTGCCTCATACAAGCTGCCCTTTCTTTCTGCTATGGGAAGAATGCCTCCAAAATCCACCATCCGAGTGGGTATTCAGATGCACATTGCTGATTTCTTAACACCCTGCTGATTCCTAACACCTTGCTCTTTTTTGCCTTTGAGGTTTCGTTTTTTAATCCCAGAACTGAGTTCTGGCTCGCTCATCACTGAGTTATCAATGCACCCGTGAATCAAAGGATTACTATTGCCTTGCTGTTACTTGTTAGAATATCGGATTCCTGAGTGACTGATATTAAGAGGAGATAATTAGTAACAAGTCAACCATTTGCTTTTCCAAAGCCAGAGAAAAGTGTAAAAATATTCATTTGAATCTTTCCCAGACAAAAAGTGAATGTTTTCTAACTTTCATAGAGCCAGGACTAAAGAGGAATAATCAATATATAAATCGTTTGAATAACAAGCTCTCAGCAAGAAGATCACTGGCAGCACATAGACCAAAGCTAGTCCAGAGCACCAGTTTAAAACAGTAATCTCTGGTTTTATTAAATCCCAATACCCTCTTTATTTTATAATAAAAATGAAAATAATTCAGAAGTAATATTTTGGTGCATTTTTACACAAATATAAATTTTAATACCAAACTGATGCCAATAAATGTAAAAGCAATGAAGGGGGCAGCTGAGGCTGAGTAGAAGCAGTGAGAACTTACAAAATCCCAGACTGCTTTTCCCAAGTTGCCCCAGCCCTGCTCGGAGATTGATCATCTCAGCAGGCAAATTTAAGGAGGCTGCCACCACCTGTACATGTGAGGTTCCACAGAAGTACCCTAAAAATAAGGTAACAGAACAGAGCAGGCCCTAAAAATCACATTACTATGGTCAAATCTCAGCCGTCTTACTCTGAACAAGATTTTTGACTACTAAAGTTTTGTTTTTCTTGTTGGTAAAATGAGAACAATGAAACTTCTTACATCAAGACTTGGTGGGAGGATTAAATGAGATAATTCTTTTAAAGTGTTCATTTAGCACAGTGTTTGACTTACAGTAATCACTCAAGGGTTAGCCGTGAGTAGAAACACTAAAGAAAAAACTCAGGCTCGGTGCCTGTGGCTCAGCGGGCTAAGACCCCAGCCACATACACCTGAGCTGGCAGGTTCGAATCCAGCCTGGATCCGCCAATCAACAATGACGGCTGCAACCAAAAAACGGCCGGGTGTTGTGGCGGGCGCCTATGGTCCCAGCTACTTGGGAGGCGGAGGCAGGAGACTTACTTGAGCCCAGGAATTGGTGGTTGCTGTGAGCTGTGGTTGCCACAGCACTCTATCCAGGGTGACAGCTTGAGGCTCTGTCTCAAAAAAAAAACCTCAAATAATTTGAAGACTTCCCTTGAGTGTAACTATTCATACAGTATTTTTAAAGATCACTATATTTTAAAAGCTGCCGATTATAACACCTTTATAAAGTTGTATTTAAAAAAAATTAATGGACATTCTATATATGATATTGTTTTTCACATAATTTGTTAAACACTGATTAAATACTGGATACAGTCGGCTAGAATAGAATGTGGAACCTGGCAAACATCTGAAAACTTCAGGAAGGATACAAGATTAGAATTATTCAAGCATCTTTGGTTTATAATATTTCTAAAGTCTCTGTAGCATCTATCTGGACAAGTCATTAATAGACCTCTCTAACAAATATGTCAGAGATGTTTATTTTTTTTATTTTTACATATACTTGTGTTAATTAGGTTTCCACTTTTTGTCTTCACAGAATTTAAAAGGCTCAAAATTTAATAACAATAACAATGTTTAAGATAAGGACTAGAAACAAAAAACATGTAAAGAATGAACGAAGATAAATACATTCCGAAAAGAAAACAGATGATTACAGATGTTTCTTAACATGGAAGGAGGTTAAATAGCTTCTCTAATTATAAGATAGTTTAATGAATCATTCACTTCTGAAAGTGGACAGGCTATCATGAAAATCTATGCCAAAAATAAAAGTTTATTAATATTGTATTAGGGAAAACTATTGTAGATTGACTACTTTTTCAAATTCAGAACATATTTGCTCTGCAAACCCTGGAATACAGAATGTGTTCAATCAATAAGAATTTCCTCTTATATCATGTGCCTGTGACAGCTTTATTTACCCCAAAGTCAACACCTTGAGACTTAACAGTTTTCGTTTTTGACACGTGTGATCTGATCCGCAGTACAGAGAGCACCTAAGAACTTGACTGGCTGGTCTGAAGGAAATCTCCATGTGCATGTCCTAACTCAGAAATAATGCTTTAAAGTAAAACGCTATATCTGAAATGACTCAGAGAATATTCAAATTAATAAGCATCCTATATTTACTGCATTGTATTTTTTTCTCTCTTTGTCAGAAGATCACCCATGTGTAACCAACCATCCATCAACAAAGCCACCATCACAGGTAAGAAAGGTCTGGGACCTTATTCTCCACATGTCTAAGAGAAAAGACATGTCCATATAATGCCATCACCAACTTTATACTGTAATGAAAATTTTAAAGGAAGGAATCGCCTCTTCTCTGGATTATACATTGATCTGACAAGCCATCCATTTAAGCTGTTTCTTGGGAAAATCTCTACTGATGTACAATTTTTTAACCATTTAACTCTATGCTCGTACTCAGTTTAGCGTTGCTCTGGGCATTTGTATTCAGAGAGATAGCATTACCTTCTAAATGTTTACCATTGTGCTTTCACACTTATGCTAACAGCATGATATTACTATGTGGCAGCTTAATTTAATGAAAGGGAGAACATAAATAAAATGGGCACCCTCTTGGTTAATCAATAGTCCAGTTACGCATAGGAAGGAACATTCTTCCAGTAGTCCTTATTAGGACCCAAAGGGCTAAAGATAAATTTAGTTTGAGAGGGGAGAAAAGTTAATGAGAACCAAAAGAAGGGGACCCATAGATGTTTAGGAAAGAATAAAGTACGGGGCATACAAATAAAATTATCCCAATTGCTATTAGTCTGTTTTAGACATGGGACTTGACCTCAACTGAAACAAAAACAGAATAAATGATGTCATTTTGCTGAACCTGAAAGCAAATTGAACTCATTTAATCATTTCTTGAAACCTCAATTGATTCATTAAAATAATTGCCTGGAAAAGAAAACCTATACTTTTAAAACATATTACCAGATGAAAATTATCATATTTTACAAACTAGACCAGTACTTCACTCACTCAGGTGGCTTCCTCGAGCACCAACCCATAATGTGCAAAGGAGCTCCTTACTAAGTTACCAGTGAGTATACTGTCCTTGAAACTTAATTTTATTATATCCAGTCAACTGCTTGAGTTTGTGGTCACCACATCAGAGATGATTCTGGAACAGCTGTAAATGTCTTCTTCTCTGAATAGCGATCAAATGGGATTTGTATTGCAATAAATATTAAATTATTGGTTTTCTTTTCCATGTGTTTTTCAAAATCTTACTGGTGATGATTTTCAATTGTTATTTCTTTTTTTTTTGTAGAGACAGAGTCTCACTTTATCGCCCTGGGTAGAGTGCCGTGGCTTCACACTGCTCACAGCAACCTCCAGCTCTTGGGCTTAAGCGATTCTCTTGCCTCAGCCTCCCAAGTAGCTGGGACTACAGGCGC
>CAUYON010200346.1:0-15485 GCA_963573935.1 Arctocebus calabarensis | reverse complement strand
GCCGTGGCATCACAGCTCACAGCAACCTCCAATTCCTGGGCTCAAGTGAGTCTCCTGCCTCTGCCTCCCAAGTAGCTGGGACTACAGGCGCCCACCACAACGCCTGGCCATTTTTTGGTTGCAGCCACCATTGTTGTTTGGTGGGCCCGTGCTGGATTCGAACCTGCCAGCTCAGGTGTACGTGGCTGGCGCCTTAGCCCTTTGAGCCACAGGTGCCGAGCCTGATCAACATAATTTAAATGAGCTGCGGGAGTTTAACTATTGGTTCAAGTGTGCCACGAGGTTGAAAACCGCTGCTCTAGAGGATGAGGTGGGCAGAGACTCCCTGAGGATGAGCACCTCCTGGTTGCAGGGCACAGTGGCCTGCAGGGCTAATGGCTTCCTCTGGTCCTTCATGGTCAAGCTCCCTTCTGTTCTCTAGGGTCTGTGATTTGTGTTGGAAGGGCTGTGGTGCTGGGAAAAGCTGCAAACTGTTAGCAGCAGATAGAGTTGGGAGATTTGAGTTGTGTTCATTTGTGATTGACACTGGAGACAGCCATTTCTCTTGGTCCCATGGAGTGAAACCCTCAGTCAGGATGGTAACCAGATCTCTCGAGATTCCACAACCAGCCAGCCTATCATCATCCGTTAAGTCAACCCAGTACACAGGGCTAAACGTCTAGAAGAAAAAGGTGTTGAGGTCCTAAAGACAACATAGGACCCCAAATATTCAAGAAGTTCATCTAATAGACTTTTTGTCTTTTTGTTTTGTTTTTTGGAGACCAGAGATGAGTGAAAACAGGACCTTCCAATGTATGGCACGGGCATCTCCTTTGCAATGCAAGGGCAATACCTGCAGTGGTGGTCACCTGCCTTCGGGGGCCCTGGAATAGTATCCAGGTTTTCAGGCAGTTTGTAGAGTTCTGTTTAACTTGAATGGTGTTTCCTCTTCTCTGTACACTTGTACGTGTGTCCCTCGGAATGGAGCATGTTTGGCTAGATGACACACGGACTTATATGGAATTCCTGCTCTAATAGTAATATTGGTATTATTCTGAGACCGTTGTACCAATATTGTAGTATAAAGCAAATGAGTTATTATGACTCATTCTAGTTCTCATGTGTCCTTGAGATGCTTTTTATAAAGAGAAAAGGATATGCAAATATATAAAAGGTTAAGTAAAGAACCTTGTAATTTGAATTGAATTTGGATTTTAAATTTCAGTATGAAATCATGAAGTATTTTACTTTAAAAATAAATGTTTTTGTGTACACATGCATGCACGTGTATATAGTATTTCTGAGGTAGGAGGATTAGTAAATTGTTTAGTTTCCTTGAGAAGTCTTACAAGAAATTTTATTTCTATTTCGTTTACTGTTCAGGTGACTTCTAGAGGGGAGATTGATTTGGGAATAATTATTTAAATACAGTTATTCTTATGTGCAGATATCTATAGTCTCAGAATAATAATAACACGATTACTGCAATATAATTGCTAAGAACAGATAAAGGTGTTTGCAAATACTTTCCCTATTTTCGTCCATTCTTAGAAAATCTTCATTCTGAGTCTCCGTTACCTGAGCATATAGCCAATACAGACTTCCCTCCTTCCTTTTTAATCCTGGACTAGTTTTAGTTCTGTAAGTTTGTTTAATGCTTTCTGTCAGTTCTCTGTGGCTATGCAGCTAGTCATTTTAGTTATTTCAGGCTTAATCTGTGATAGATTTCTGCAGGGAGGGTTTATGAGGACAGCTATTCCCAGAGTTCTTACATGTTGTTACTAGCTTGCACTCTTCAAACTTGAAAATATATTTTATTGACCTAAAAATCCTTAGATCAGATTTTCTTGAGTATTTTAAATATGTTACTACATTGTCTCAAAGCATTGCTGTCAAAGTTGGGTGGTGATCTAATTTTCTTTCCCATGGGAGGCACTTGTCCAAAGGGGTTCTTCTGTTTCTCCAAAGTTTCGTTGTTCTCCGAGAACATGGTGTTATTCATTCAGAGTCAGTAGTCTCGGGTACATGGTGTGCTCTTTAACGTAATTTCAAATCTTTATTTCAGCAAAGGTTTTTTTTTTTTTTTAATCATTTTTGGTATTTCTACCTTTGGTTTTCCTCTCCAGTGGCTTCTAGACCCAGATTAGGATAAAAAAGTCTAAAATTTATTGTATATTCCTACAAGAAGAGCAGGAATGAGGGAGTAAATGAAGGTGGGAAAAGTGGGGTTGGGGGAGCAGGGAGAAGGTGTGGCATCAAAGAAAGAAAAGGAGAAATTCTCACTCAGGGACGGGGATCAAGAAGCTCCCCGCTTTTAAGGGGGTTGTAAAGTGGTGGGATGAAGTTGAGAAACTTGTATCCACTCCTTTCTTTCTTCTCAGTGGCAGGTGGATAAGAAAAACAAGCTGGGCCAAGAGTTGCTCCTCCCGCCTTTCCTTGGAGATGGGGGATTACTGTAGGAATCGGGTAGAGATGGTTGAAGCCTGGAGCTCCAGCAACACTGTAAAAGCAGATTCTCAAAGACAATTTCAAAAGAGAAAGATTTGCATCTTTTGCATCTCTTTTTTGTCTATACAGTTCATAACTCCTATGGGGTAGGGTGCCTATTAGCAAAACAATTTATTGGATCAATCTTTAACTGTTACTATCAAGTTGCAGGATTAGGTATTTTCTTATTGTTTTTCTTTGCACAAGGCTGGCCCCTTCATTTACATTTTTCAAGATGTTCATGTTTTTCACTGCCTGGGTGTTTCTTTTAGGTTGGTCTTTATTTCTGAAATGTTTTCTTTAATTCCGTGGGGTTTGTCACCTCCATTGAGGTTTTTCTAATTCTGATGTATATTCTTTCGTGTCTTGTATCATTTTTGTATTGTCTTACAACTTGTTTTGAAATTGGAAATTATAGTTACGTGAGTATTTCTGGCATATCTTATTTAAAGATAGAGTCTACTTATGCTCTTTTTTTTCTCATAACATAATGAGATTTGATCTGGATACTTCTTCCTTTTCTTTATGTGTAGTTAGGAAACGAAACTTTTAGAGGGAAGTGTGACTGAAGGCACAGAACTCCCTTTTCTTTTGTTTCCTTGTGGTATTCTGGTATTTGGCATCTCATTTTCTGAGGTTCCTGGCTGTGTCCCACTCCCCCCCTTGCTTTTTTCCTGCTATCTCCTTTTCTGCATATCTCTTTCTCTACTGTTCATCATTTTCTAACAGATTAGTCACCCCTTCTCCTGTAGATATGGAAGTTGTAAAATTGAGAGTGGGGAATATGTAACAGAGGGGGCTGGGAAAAACAGCAAAAATGTTTTCTGTCTCTTAAAAACTCTCCCACTGGGCAGTGCCTGTGGCTCAGTGGGGAGGGTGCCGGCCCCATATGCTGGAGCGGGTGGGTTCAAACCAAGCCCCATCCAAAAACTACAAAAAACAAACAAACAAACAAACAAAAAAACTCCCCCACCTTTGGAAGGGAAGACCTGCATCCTGCAGGTGGTGGTCAGGAATGGCAAAGGAACATCTTTTGTTCTTTACACTGTCTGAGATGGGTCTGGTGGGCCTCCCAGGTGGACGGAGGTCTCTGAGATGGGAGATTAGAATCATTAACTGCAGTTAAATGATAGTAGCCTAGAACAAGGGCCATAACTTTAAAAGCTCTGCATTTCTGCTGTGAATGGGGAATTTGATGTTTTGAGATTCAAAATATTGAAAATACCAGTCTGCCATTTTTCCTTCTTTGTGGGGAAAGTAATAAACTTGTCTGTTTTTTTAACCACTTGCCCCATTCTTCTGATGGGGCTTCATGGACTTTTGGTAACAATCCTACTCATGTATAGGCAGTCCCCAGATTACAAATAAGATATGTTCTGTAGTTTATTCTTAAGCTGAATTTGTATAAGTTGGAACAGGTACATTTACCTCCTGCCTGTAATGGCCCATTTGTGAGTGTAAGTTGCACATTACTCGGATGCTTGTAACTTGGGGATGCCTGTAGTTTTTTCCTCACTGTAGTGTCCTGTCCTGGAAGGTAATCCCAGTCGGCGGACGAGTTTTGAGAGTTAATAGAAGCCAGCCTGGGCCTCCTCTCCCTCTGTGTGCTCATCTACTAGGGAGGGGAAACACCTCTGTCTGTCTCACTGCAGTTCCTGACTTGCCCGTGTTTCCCTTCCAAGGAGCACTGCTGGTGACTTGGGGAGTCTTTCCCCAGGGCCTCTCGTCAGCTGCCCTGTGCACACGCCACAGAGGCCTGGTGGTTTGGTCGGCTAATCCTCACCTGCTCATGTTTTGGGGCTCATGGGGTTACCTTGTCACCTCACTTTGTTACAAATGCTGCTCATGGGCTTTTGGTTTTACTATCTAGTTACTTTTTCATTGTGGTGGGGATTTAGTAAGATTAAAAATTATGCTGCTGTCATTGCTGTCTTTTCAGAATCCTATTTTAAATAATACTAATAAATCCTTCATTAATAGTAATCCCACCAGACAAAGCACAAAGGAAGGAAGCTGCCAGTGAGGGTGAAATGGGAGTGAAATAGGTGGTTGGTAATAGGCCAATTGATTAGAGTGGATTAGAGCTATTCTTGCTTCACGAAAGTAGTTACTCTGATGGCTCCTACCATTTCTCACTCAGAGCAGAGCTTCCCAGCTAATCTGGCACTCTTTATTTGGGGGTCGTGGGAAGGGGCGATTCCTTCAGCCTTCGGGACAGGAAGCCCTACCAGTCACCTCCAGCCCAAGTTAGCTGTATCTGTTCACCCCCTTTGGGACATAGAAATGTCATTTTGAGCCATGTGGATTTATTTACTCATTAGACATTTCTTATTTTTCAAAAAATTGCCTAACTTTCCATTTTAACCGGCTGAAAAAAAGACTTGGGTACATATGCCCTCCACCTAGATCCACTGTTATTATTTTATACATTCGACTTTATTTTTTCTTTCTTTCTTTCTTTCTTTCTTTCTTTCTTTCTTTCTTTCTTTCTTTCTTTCTTTCTTTCTTTCTTTCTTTCTTTCTTTCTTTCTTTCTTTTTTTTTTGAGACAGAATCCTACTTTGTCACTCTGGGTAGAGTACCATGGCGTCATAGCTCATAGCATCCTCAAACTCTTGACTTGAGTAGTTCTCTTGCTTTAGCCACCTGAGTAACTGTGACTCCATGTGCCTGCCACAAGGCTTAGTTTTTTTTTTTGGAGATGGGTCTCGCTCTAGCTCAGGCTGGTCTTGAACTCCTGAGCTCGAGCAATCCACCCACCTTGGCCTCCCACAGTGCTAGGATTACAGGGATGGGCCACCCTTGCCCATCTTTATTTTACTAAATAAATGAATAAACACAAATACTATACTAAACACAGATACTATATATAGATACATGTGTATTTGTATATATTTTTCTGAACTTGTTGAAAGTTGTTTCAGACATTATGATTTTTTTCCCCCTTAAATCATTGTACATTTATCTCCCTAGAACAAGGACATTTTCCTACGTTGCCACAGGAATATTATGCTGTAGAAAATGGACAATAATTCGGTAATATCTAATGTATAGTTCACATTCACAATCCACAAATCTTTTCCAAAGTGTCTTTTATAGCCCTCCCCACCACGTCAGGATTCACACAAGGCCCACGTGTCACTGTGGCTGAGGTGGCTCAGGCAGCTGTTGCAGCTGATTTCCATGTACCTTGCCATGTGTTGTGGATTTAGAAATTGGGCAGGCCCAACTTCTTGCTTTTAAAGACGTCTTGGTCAATAAGAAGCCATGTTATAAATCAAAACAATAAAGATTGGGACCTCCTAGAGCTCTATGTTGGCTTTTTTTTCAGAGTTTCAATCACCTTTTTAAAAAATGGCAGCCGGTCCCCTCCTGGTCTGCAAACTCGCCGTGCCTGGTGAGCTTCCTGGAGTCCACCGGGATCCATTCATGTTTGGGCACTGGTCAAGCCACTTTCAGAGACTCCTGGCCCTCTTGAGTTTTCTGCTGAGAGCCTGGAGGCTTGAGAACACACTCTGTTCATTTAGAAACATCTTTTGTGGTTTGTCAGTAATTCATCCTCAGAGTGTGGGGTGGCACAGAACATAGCAGGAAAATGTTTTAATCAGGTGTAGACCAGTAGCAGTGACAATTTCAGGAGTCTTGTTTTCTCTTTTTCTGTTAACTCTTGCAGTCATTAGCTGTGAAGGGGAAAAGTGTCATCTGAAATGTGGTTTATTCCACTAGATTTTCTATATCAAGAACAATGAACATGTTTGAGCATGGCAGCAAGCCAGACAGGGTACACGGGACTTTTTTTTTTCTTTTTTGAGACAGAGTTTCACTAAGTTGCCCTTGGGAAGAGTGCTGTGGCGTCACAGCTCACAGCAACCTCAAGCTCTTGGGCTCAAGCCATCTTCTTGTCTCAGGCTCCCAAGTGGCTGGGACTAGAGGCATGTACCACCATGCTTGGCTAGTTTTTCTATTTTGTATTATTATTATTTTTTTTTTAGTAGAGACAGGGTCTTGCTTTGCTTAGGCTGGTCTCAAACTTCTGAGCTCAAGGATCCTCCTGTCTTGGCCTCCCAAAGTGCGAGTATTGCAGGGTGAGCCACTGCACTTGGCACTGGCCTGTTTTTTAGTTCAGGCGAGAGATAGTAATACGCCCTCCTTCCCTGACTTTTCTCTTGCTCTCCTTAAGTCTGCTTGGCCTCCATTGCTGTATTTTGTTATCTTTTCATCCTTGCCTTATTCATAGTCCATGTTGTTTCCTGTCTGTGGTCTCAAGAGGCTGAGATTTGATGAGATCATTGTGACTTATTTGAGAGCCAAATTGAATTTTCAGCTTGTTATTCAGATGTGGGATCTCTTGCTCTCCAAACACCACGTCAGTAACACCAGCTCTGCAGCCCATCACAGTCTCCAGGCATCATTGTAAGAAAGGGACCCAGTCTAGGTCTTTCCCCCTTTCCTCAGATGTAGGTTGCAAGATAGTAACAGTGATTGTACCTCACTGTTACGTGACACCCCTCAAAGGGTTTTCTAGGTTCTATCTCAGTGGCCCTGCCTGAATTATCACAAAGGAGGCAGGTGAACTGCACCCCTCTGAACCATATTATTTATCCAAGTAATACTGGTAATTAGGCCTTGTTATTTTGAGATATTATTTAGTATTTAATATGCTGTATATTTATATTTACCAAGCACATTTTCTCGGCTTTTCAGTACCTGTTATGAGATATTCATTTAATCCTTTTAACCCTCCTGTGTGGGCCATTATTATTAAACCTTTCTACTTTTTTGGTTGGGAGCTTTTCTTTTCTACAGGAGTTTCTTTTTTAAAAAAACTTACTATTTTCAAGTAATCTTATATTTTCTCAACAATTGCAGAGATAGTAAAAGAACTTCATGTTCTTTTATGTACAGACATGTATGCCCTTCCTTCAGATTCATGAGTTAGTTTTTTGCCATATTTGAGATAAACTGATCTTTCTCTATTTCCATAAATCCTATCTCTCTGTACCCATAGAAACTTTTTCATTTTCTTTTTTTTTGAGATAGGATCTTGCTCTGTCATCCAGGCTGGAGTATAGTGGCACAATTGTAACTCACAGTAACTTCAAACTTCTGGGGTGAAGGGATTCTCCTGCCTCAGAGTCCCAACTAGCTGGGACTGTAGGCTTGAGTCACTGGACCTGCCTGGTTTTTAAATTTTTTTTTTTTTGGTATAGTCAGGGTCTTGCTATATTGTCCAGGTTGGTCTCAAACTCTGGCCTTAGTAGCTCCTCTCACCTTGGCCTCTCAGAGTGCTCAAATACTTACAAGTATTAGCACATGGTCCCGATCCATTTAATAGTTGCAAATGTCATGACCCTTTACCCCTGAATACTCAACTATATAATTTTCTGAGAGCAAGGATACTTTTCTCACATGACTAAAGTGTGATTATAAAATTTAACATTGATGTCATATTTTCATGCAATATATGGTCCAATATTCATATTTTACCTTTTGGGCCAATTAATCCTTTTATGACTGTTCTCATTTCCTGATCCAGGATCTGACCTCTTAATGTTCTTTATTCTGGAATGCTCCATAGCTTCTTTGCCTTTCATGACCTTGACCTTTTCTTTTTTCTTTTTTTTTTAATTCCTCTTCTGGCCAAATGCTTGGGAGAATATCCCTCAATTTGGGTTTGTCAACTGTTTTCTCATGATTACATCGCAGTTATGTGTGTTTGACAGGATCTCAAGGACTTTTCATTCATTTCTTCTTGGCCTAATGGAGGGACATAAATGAGCAAGTAGACTTTTGGTCTCACAGATGGGCAAACTCAGTGCCAAGGGGTCAAGGTCACAAGCAGACACAGCACCTGGTGGCCCCAGCAGACTGTGACTAACAGATGTGTTTGGCATGTGAGGTGTTTTAACACAGTGTGGATCAGTGTTTAAAGATCTTTGACTCCCAGCTGCTCTTGAAAAGCTGGAAGATGAAGATGGGGCAACATAGGGCCGTACTCCTTGTGGTTGGGTAGAGTCGTGGACACTCCTTCAGAGGGGCGTGTGCTCTCTGCTTCTGCAGGACCTGTACCACTCAGGTCCTTTTGTGCTTGTCCCCCAGCCTGTTCCTTCCTTTGCTACCTGCCTGCTCCTCTAGGCCCAGGGTAGGCTTCCAATTTGTCACGCTCACTCTGCCTTCCACTTTGCGTTCTTCTTGGGACCTATTAGGAAACAACTTGCTAGTCATTTCCTATCTGCTGCTCCTTCCTGTTTGTCTCTTTTGTCTGTCTGTCTTAAGGATATTAATTTGCCTACCCATTCTTCTGTTTACTTAACCTTTTCTGCAGTGGTACTACTTTTTTTTTTTTATTTCTTTTTTCCCCTGAGACAGAGACTCATTCTGTCACCCTGAGTAGAGTGCTATGGTGTCATCATAACTCACAGCAACTTCAAACTCTAGGGCTCATGTAATCCTCCTGCCTCAGCCATCCGAGTAGCTAGGACTATAGGCATCCACCTCAATATCTGGCTATTTTTGGTAGAGACAGGGTCTCACTCTTGCTCAGGCTGGTCTTGACCCCCTGAGCTCAAAGGACCTACCTGCCTTGGCCTTTCATAGTGTTAGGATTATAGGCGTGAGCCACCACTCCTGGCCTCCAGTGGTACTGTTTGTGTTCTCTCCTCCAAAGGGTAAGTTGTCACGTGGGCGGTACCTTAAGAGTTTCCAAAACTGGCTTGCATGGAAGCCTAGTTAACTTGGGAAACGCTGCATCCCTAGTGAGTCTGAGCCAGCCACAGGAGATCAGGCAGGCCTTCTGAGGAGGAGGCTGAGCTGGCTGCATGGGAGGGAGCTGAAAGGGGGTAGGGTAGAGGACCAGTGTTGGGTGCCTGACGGGGAAAGTTTCCGGGTGAAGTTTGAGCATCATTCCAGGCTCTACCCTAGCCCTCTCTCCCCAGGAAAACATAGATCTCTGTGGTTTAGAAAATAATAACCAGTGGAGTCCTGGTTTGCAATTTATGAGTAATTATGACAGTGATAATAAATCAATAGCTAACATTCATTTAGTGCCTATTATATGCCAGGCACTTTACATACGTTTATAGTTATACACACACTTGTTCTAATTCTCTCTGTAGTTTCGGAAGTGGGTACTTTTGTCATCCCGTGTACAGGTGATAAACTGGTTAAGTGACTTGCCCAAGGTCACACGGAGGCAGAGTGAACACTCACACCAGGACTATCAGACCTCAAAGCAGACAGTTTTAATATGGTACAAAGGACTGAAGCAAGCTTCCTCCTTGATAAGCAAGTGCCCTGAGAAGTAACTTATATGAGTTTTGAGTCAACTACGGTTTTGGCTATTAAATTTGGAACCCTGAGATTTTCTTGTTGTGCTTAGTATATTTTTGTGTGTCATTGGCAATTAATTACCTTCATGAGTTACTGGAGGAGTTGGCTGTTTCCCTCCCTATGGATATGGAACATAGGGACCAGCGTGCCCTCCTGAGTGGACTTGACCAGGTGGCTAATGAGATAAGGTTTATAAAATAGGGAAATGATGATAATGGGGGTGGGGAAACTGAGAGCACTAAAAATCAAACAAGCTTTTTGCAGCTACCCCTTCCCAGCCCCTCCATCTGGCAGAGATAAGATGCTACATAGCTCAAGCCACATACAGCCAAGGAGAAATGCAGAGGCTCCTGGTAGCCCTTGGCCTATCTTGTCAGAGAAAACTACTAGAAAGAAAGGAAAAGTACTCAGACTTCTTGTGCATGGGTGGGCATCATTGTTTTCTGAACAGGATCTTAAGAAGGAATACATTTCTTGCTTGGGTCTTTGTACTGAAAGTGATATGGCAGGAGGGCACTGGGCTGTGAGTGGCTCCTGGGCTTGACTGTGGCCCAGCAGTGTCCTTGAGGCATGTTAAAATGCAGAGTCCAGGCTCCACCCCAGAGTTCATGATTACTGAGCAGGCATAGGA
This sequence comes from Arctocebus calabarensis, assembly GCA_963573935.1. NCBI lineage: Eukaryota > Metazoa > Chordata > Mammalia > Primates > Lorisidae > Arctocebus > Arctocebus calabarensis. Next base: position 5,060 of record CAUYON010200346.1, on the reverse strand, counting down.
ATCTGTCTTTTATTTCTTAATTTTTTTTTGGAGACAGTGTCTCAAGCTATTGCCATGGGTAGAGTGCTGTGGCGTCAGCTCACAGCAACCTCTAACTCTTGGGCTCAAGTGATCCTCTTGCCTCAGTTTTTCTATTTTTAGTAGAGACGAGGTCTTACTTTTGTTTAGGCTGGTCTCAAACTCATGAGCTCAAATGATCTGCCTGTCTCGGCCTTCCAGAGTGCTAAGAATACAGGCATGAGCCACTGTGTCTGGCCTTATTTCTTAATTTTTTTCACTTTTGAATATGTTAGTATATGTTTTCTACAAGCAAAATATTCTTCATAACTACATTACAACACTCAGAATTAGAAAATTAACGCTAATGCATTCATACCATCTAATCCCTACGTAATGCTCAACTTTAACCAGTTATCCCCATAACATTTTTTCTTTGCGAAATGATTGAGTCCTGAATGACACCTTGCATGTAATTATCTGTCTCTTCAGGCTGGAATAATTTCTCTCCCCCCAACCCCCCCCCCCCCCCGCTTGACTTTCTTGACCTTGACACTTTTGAATGTTCAGGCCAGTTTATTTTGCAGAGTCCCTCTGCTTGGTTTGTTTGTGTTTCCTTACATTCGACGCGGTTTGTGCATCTGTGGCAGGAGCATTGCAGAGGCGATGCACGTTCCCTGTGCATTCTAGTGGGAGGTGCCTGGTTTCCATTTGTTTCATTCCTGATGGTGTTAACCTTGGTCCCCTAAATAAGAGGGTGTCTGCCCCCTTCTCCACTGCAAAGTTACTCTTTCTGCTTTGCAATTAATGAGTATTTTGTGGGAAGGTTTTGGAGCCCTAAATATCTTATTATACATTAAACTTCCCACCCATTCATTTTGGATTCATGGGTTTCAGTTTTATTCATAATCTATTGCTGTCAGTATTTTGATGCTCAAATTGTCCTGGATTGGTCCAGTGGGAACCCTTATGAGCTGGCTTCTGTGTCCTTTTGAAATGTTCCCATGCATTCACAGTGATACCTTGAATTCCAATCCAACAACACTGTGACTTCTTGTCTTCTCCAACAGTAAGAATTCAGGCTCCAGTTATCTGTAATATATTCCATTATTTGACTCGTCTCCTTATAAGTTAACTAATCTCTTATAGCCTGGACTTAATGGCTCAGGAAATGGGGAAGAGCAGGGCTGTGGGGAGATTTAATTTCTGGATAAAATTCTCTGCTGATTCCATTATTGGAGATCCCCCAAGGTCTGGCTATATCTGAAAGGACCTTGGCCTGGTGTTAGAAGGTGTGGACTTTGGAGTTGCTCAGATACCAACCCCAGTTCCACTCCTGGTTGAACGTGGTTGGTCACTAACCCGGCCGCACCTGCATTTCCTCATCAGTCAAATGTGAACGGCCAAAACAAGGGAAATACCCTCCTCAGGATCTCACAGTCTAAACAGGGGGAGATGGGCACAGGCCAGGGGTTAATGTTAGACTTGTTGAGAGAGAAACTTGTCTGGGATATGCTGGGGGTAGAAAAGGGAGCCATTGCACGCCCTGAGTGGTGGAGGTGGGGTTGGCAGGAAAGGCTTCAGAGAGAAGGTGGCCTCTGAGGAGACTCTGGAAAAATTTGTTTAGCAGGAGCTGAGACAAATGGGGGTGCTGCAGGCAGAGAATCAAAGCAACCTCAGCAAACAGGTATCAGAAAGAGCTTGGCTGGAGTGGGCCACAGGGAAGGGCTGTGATTGGCCAACACCTATAGTGGGACTGGGAGGCTGTTTTGGGAAGGTTAACAGCTGCGGGAGAAGGAGAACAGGGCAGGGCCAGCCTGGAGAGAGACTGGACTGGGTGGGGGGCAGTAGCCTGGGTGGAGGCCCAGGACCGTCCCCCAAGGTGGCCAAGGGGAGAGTGCTCTGGAAAGCTTTCTTCATTCCTCCTGCCCTGAGGCCCCCACTGCAGAGGTGCTGGCTGGCTGTGTTACTCCCCTAGCCCTGATGATGGTTTATTGTATTGCAAAGGCAAAGACTCGTCTGGCTCCCACTCTGGACTCTGGAATCACACTGTCTGGGTTTGAATCCTGGCTCTGCCCCTTTCTGGCTTGTTCCTTGCTAGGAAAATCACTCAGCTTTCATGTTGAGGTTTAGGTTTGTAGGTATCTAAAAAGCCCTGTGAATCCCTCTCCTCTTTCCGAGCTAGACAAGTGGCAGCTGGTAGCCGCATTGTCATGGTGCAGACCGAGAGCGTGGGTGCAGAGTGCTCTGTGAAGGACAAGCCGAGCACTTGTGCCATACTCAGTATAGCAGCAGGCCTGAGAGGTTATAATTCCTTAAAAAAAAAAGTGGTGCGTTAAGTTCCCACCTAATGGCACACTTCCTGGGGGAAGGACACAACTACAGCTGGGACTGTAAACAGTGTAACCTAATTGTATGTACCCTCCTATTAACCCAATAAAAAAGGTGGTGGGGTTGGAGTTGGGGATCAGAGGATGCTAACATGCACAGTTTAGGGAAAATGGATTTTATAGCTTGATCCGTGTCACTTTGCAGTGAGCTTGACTTAGGAATAGTGGCTGCGAATGCCACAAAGCCGGGTGATTTATGCTGTCCCTCCTGCCTTTTGTTGGTGCCTGCTTTGGGGCAGTCCTCAGGGCTTGGCATAGGCTGGCCACTTAGCTCCATTCTTCTAGAAGTTGGACGTGGTCACCCTTGGTAGCTCCTGGCACCCACCAGATAGTAGATCCTGGGTACCTTTGAGGTTTTCCATGGCTAGGGAATGCGAAATTCCTGTAGGTGTGTCTTAGTGTTTTGTTTTGGTGCCCGTGAATTACCAAATGCATTTACACAGGTTTGTTAGTTTTGTTTTGAGTAATTATCCTTTGAGTGGTGTTGTCTGAGGTTGCTGGTTGTTTATTCTGACATTGGGGCAGGCATAATTGCTTTGACTTACAAACATTAATTATTGCAGTCATTGGAAGCTGTTTGAGAGGTACTTGCTACCTACTCAACAATTTGCTTTCTTTCCTGATGCTTTTAAAGAAAACCCTGCGGCAGCCATCAGGCACATTTGGGGCTGGGAGTGGGAGTCGGACAAGTGAGCCTTGGTTGGCCACAGTGGCCTCCTGATCTGCCAGCTTCTCATATTTCCAACCTTAGCTTGTTTTGCTCTTCCCATGTAGCATGTCTGCATTCCTTAGCTTAGTACCTTTCCCTGGCTGCCCTTCACGCTGAGAATGACATCCACACTGCCAGCTGCAGCTCCAGGGGCCGTCATGATTTAAGGCCTATTCCAGCCTACCTGGCTGCCCCAAGAGGGCCCAGGCAGGCCTTGGCTTTTTCCTGTCTCTTTCTTCTGCCTAGAGCCTCTTATTGGCAGTATTACCACCACCAAGAGCTTATTAGAAATGCTGAGTCCCAGGCCCTGCCTTAGACATGCTGTCAGAATCTGCATTTTAACAAGACCCCCAGCGGTCTGTGTGCACTGGGAGCACTACCTCATTTTCACGCGGGCTGTTTCTCTACCTCCATTGTGGCCTGCCTCACTTGTCATCTTCCAGAAAGGCCTGCTCAGACTCCCATTTGCCAACCCCTCCCTTACTCTGTGTCTCTTGCTTTATTTTATTCTTTTTTTTTTTTTTTTTAGACAGAGCCTCAAGCTGTCACCCTGGGTAGAGGGCTGTGGCATCACAGCTCACGGCAACCTCCAATTCCTGGCCTCAAGCGAGTCTCCTTCCTCTGCTTCCCAAGTAGCTGGGACTACAAGTGCCCACCACAACGCCCAGCCATTTTTTGGTTGCAGCCGTTATTGTTGTTTGGCGGGCCAGGGCTGGATTCGAACCCACCAGCTCAGGTGTATGTGGCTGGCGCCTCAGCCTGTTGAGCCATAGGTGCCGAACCATCTCTTGCTTTATTTTTGATAGCATGCTTTTATCTAAAACCATAGTTCTTATTCAGTGACTGGCCGGACCGCTCCCCTTTGAGAGTCTCCTCCATGAGGGTAGGGGCTGACTCTGTCTTGTTTCCCCTCCATTCTGTTATCTAAACAGAACCTGGGACTGGGCCAGAGGAGCTTGTGGAAGAGCCCTTGTTGAGTGGGTTGTGGACTTTCTGTGACAATCCCATTGAGGTCCTGAGCATCTCCTGTTACGTAGGTGAGAAAACTGAGGTCCATAGAGCATACTGACCTTGTGTAAATTTGGCTACAAGTGAAATTACTCAGACTGCTAAACTTTCACTTTGTCAAACAAGGGGATGGAGGGTGAGAGAAATTTAGTTGACTTGGGTCAAGCTATTTGACTACTCTGTAATTCCTCCCTCTCTGCTCCTACGCTTAAAATTGGGACTAAAGGTACCTCATAGGATTAAATGAGCTATATGTGTAAAGATGTGTTAATGATCAGTTGCTGTAACAAGTTACCCCAATTTAGTAGATTAAACACCACTTACTATTTTGTAGTTTCTGTGGGTCAGGAGTCTGGACATGGCTTTCCATGGTGCCTCTTACTCAGGGTCTCAAGAGGTTGCAGTCAGGGTGGTGGGTGGAGGTACGGTCATTTCTCAGACTCCACTGGGGCTGGAACATCTGCTACATGAGAATCTGAGCTTATTCATTGGCTGCTGGAAGGTCTCATTATTTGCCTTGTGGCTCTCCATAGGCTGCCTAGTGTCCTCAGGATGGGGCAGCTGGTAATCCCAGAGGTGTAGAGACAGCACAGCCAGAAGGCATCTAACGTGGGGGTCGTAGTCTTTTTATAACTGATCTCAGAAGAGATAATCGTCACTTCTGCTGTTAGAGGTAAATAAGTCCGTTTCACATTCAAGAAGTGAGTAATTTATGTGCTTGTTGATAACAGTATCACCAGGGCACAGTCTAGAGTTCCCCAATACAGAAGCATTTACATTTTAACACTTGTATGAAATGTGCAGTATCAGTTGAAGTTTATTTATTTTTTTTTGAGACAGAGCCTCAAGCTGTCACCCTGGGTAGAGTGCTGTGGCATCACAGCTCACAGCAACCTCCAATTCCTGGGCTCAAGCGAGTCTCCTGCCTCTGCCTCCCAAGTAGCTGGGACTACAGG
>CAUYON010200342.1:0-19925 GCA_963573935.1 Arctocebus calabarensis | reverse complement strand
CTTTATGCCTGGCAGGAGAGTGCTGCGGCACAGGGGAATGAGGTCTGGTTTTTAGAGGGTCTCTCCCATGGGGTAGAGTGGGAGGACATCTGAACTCTGCTCGCTTGTTTGTATGGAGGTATGGCGTATACTGCGAGCTGTCCTCTTGGGGGAGGGGACTCCCGTCCGCTTGGTGATGTGCGCTGTACCTTTTATTTGTATCCTTGGGGCACAGGTCGCTCTAGCAGTGTTGATGTGCGTTCCTCAACCTTGTCTCTTGGCTCAGCTCCAAACCGTTGGCTTTCTCGCTAAATTTCTGTCCTTTAACTCTCCTTCTGGACAGGAGCGTCTGCAGAAAGCTGGCTACAGACCACCATGGTGGCTCCTCCCTCCTCAGCTCGAAATCTTAACTGTTTTGTTTATGCTTTTGGCTGGCCTGTTTATGATGTACAAAGACACCTAGGTGAGGAAATCAGCTTTGTTTAAGGGAACATGTCCCAGCAAGGCAGAATGAAGAATTCTTTTTTAAAATTCCTTTAAAAAAAAAAGAAAAGAAGAAAAAAGGGAAACAAAGACAGTTTAAGAATAGAATAAATATTTTGTAGGAAATGGCAGCCAATTACCTCGATTTTAAACTTAAACTCCCCACTTCCCCGAAGAACTTTCCTCCTTTGCTAATGGATTGACTCTAATGGCCCACCATAATGTGATAGCAGCAAACTTGTTGGGTGGTAAATATCCAGCCCTCTTTTCTAAAGACACCAGGGGAAGGAAATCATGCCTTGAAAAGGAATGGCAGTTACACTTGCCAGGCTAAGTCTGGCAAGGGCCGTCAGGCCTCCTGCTTCAGGGCAGAAGTTGGTCACCAGCTGGGCTCAAAAGAGATTGCTCCAAGCCCCCCTGCTTTCACATTACACAATTATGTGCATTTCAGTAAGGACTCTTGCCTTTAAAAGAATATATATATGTATATAGTATTCCATACTGGCTACTCTCAGGGGTGAGACGCTGGGTTGGATGGACCATTGGTCTGGTTTCACTGGGGCAATTCTTGTGCTTTGATGGTCTTAAACAAGCTTGCTGAGAGATAAATGAGATTCTAAGAGTATTTTGAGATAAATTCCCACAGCTATGAAGATAAAAACATTTGACTCCAGTTTTGATGGAAGCAGCAACCCCAAATATTTAAAGTCATTTGCTACATTTATTTTCTTAACTGTCTCAACACATTCAAAAAGTGACTTGCTTATCCAGAAGTAATTTCTTCATTTGATCTCAGAGAATCTTTACCAGGATCCTTGCAAGCTGATTCATCTGAAGTTCATAATGAACTTTCCTTCTTTTGTATTTATTCTACCCATGACTCTGCTCCCTTTTCCAAATTGTACTGTGCGTTTAAGTCCAAAAATCTCTATTAATGCATGATTCTCAGTATGTGAAAAAGTAGTGTGGAAAACCAGATTTTTATTGATTTTTGTTTGTCATTTGAGGCCTGTCACCAGATTTTCAAGATAAACTACAAAAAGTAATCAGTTCTGATTAACCCTGCTTTCAGATCCTTGGTTAATTAATTATTAACTACCCAACAAAAATGGATTAGGTACCTATTATGTGCTGGTGCCAGTAGTGTCTGCTCCTACAGAGATAAGATGACACACTAATATCAAAAGACAGTCATCCACTCCTGGGCATCATACAGCATTGTACAGAATAGCTAGAAAATGGAAATAACCCAACTAACTGGTCATCTGCTGATAAATGGGTGAATAAAAGGTGATACAGTGGAATATTACTGGGCAAAGAAAATGAAGTACTGGTGTGTGCTGTAACATGATGAACTTTGAACACATGCTACTTGAAAAAGTCAGCCACAAAGGCACATATCATATGATTCAATTTATATTAAATGTCCAGAAGAGTCAGATCCATAAAGATAGAAAGTAGATTGGTGGTTGCCAGGGGCTGAGGGGAAGGAGAATGGAGAGTGACAAGTAATGGCTACAGAGTTTCCATCTGTTTGGGCAGACAGAAATGGTATGAAATTAGATAGTGGTGACATTTTGTGAATCTAAGGCACTGAATTGAATGCTATAAGAGGGTGAATTTTGTGGTATGTGAATTCCATCTCAATGAAACTTTTTTATAAACAATAAAACAGGTAATAGAAACATTCGATTAAATACCACTTAGTCAGATGGAAAAAGACCTAGAGGAAGGGCTATTTCATATGGGGGTGCTGGTTGGGAAGGTCTGTCTAGGCAGATAAAGTTGCTGTGAGCCCTAAATGAAGAAAAGGATCTTTCTAGATGAAGATCAAGGGGCAGGTATATTACAGAAAGAAGGAACATGCTTAACATTTTTTAATCCTACAAGAAGGCCAGTATGGCTGAAGCAGAGTGTGCAGGACAGAGAGAGAATGATTCAAGGTAAGTACAGAGATATGGGCAGAAACCATTCCATTAGGGCCTTGTAGAATATGATATACGATGTTTATTTTATTTTAATCATATACAGAAGTTGTGAGGTATGACCTCAATTACATTTTTTAAAAGCCAACCATTTCTGTTGTGTAGATCATGGATTCTGAAAAGAGAGAATCTATACATGTATCAGAGATGAGGTGTCTGAGGCCATGTTGGGAATAGAGAAGACAGAGGTGGGCAAACTTTGAAATGTTTGGAGATGGATAATATGACTGAAATAGATTTGCAATTCAAAAAAGCCTTTATTGGTTGTCACAGAAAGCTAAACATACATGCATAAGTTTTTCATAGCAGCACTATTGCTTATAGCCCCAAACGAGAAATGACCCAAATGTTCATCTACAGCAGCATGGCTGAGTACATTGTGGGGCATTCACACAATGGAATACTATATCAGCAATGAGATTGAACAAATTTTAATAAAAAAGAAGAAAAAAACAGAATTCATTCCATCATGTCCCATGAATCAATGTTTGAAAACTTGCTAAACAAAGCATAGTGTTAGGAGTTAGAATAGTGGTTGCCCTTGCTGAGGTAACAACAGGAAGAGAACACAAATGGGAGCTTCCGGGCTACTGGTAACTTATTTATTTATTTTTATTTGAGTGCTAGTTACAAGGGTTGTTCTATTTAAAACTCATCAAGTTGAGAATTGATTTTTCACTTTTGTGCGTATATATTACACATCAATATAAAATTAAACATGGGCCTAAGTTAACGTGTCAGTATTTGTCAGGAGTTCACAGACATTTGTGCTTCTAAACTGAGTAATACCTGGGACTCCAGTGATCAGAATACATGTATGGAAAATATCCTAGAGTACTGATTGACCATAATCTCAGTAGGACAAAAGGACATGACTACCAGTTATAAGTCTATGTAGTTTTGGCTCCATTAACAATGAAATGGTGTGTGCCTTGTGGCATTGTTTCTACTTCGCCAGCCATCAAGGTTGTTTTCCTTGGTTCACATGTTTCAGAACTTAAAAATCCTCTTGTGGATATTTTCTAAAATTCTCTTCATTTGGGAGTGTAGATTTAAGTGACATGATACTTGTATTTGTTAATCTATTTATTCATTAGTTTATTTTAGTTTTTCTTTCATTTGATAAACTATTAATAATAAGTGACTTTCTGGGGTATGCAGATACTATGTTGATGATGTGGAAACAAAAATGATTAAGATAATTGAGACAGTGCCGTGAATCTCAAGAGAGTCCTGTTTTTACCTATCAAGGGAGAGGTAAGTGGATAACAAAGACATACAGTGGTAGAGAGCAATAAAAATCTGGTGTTGATGCTAGTTTGCCACACAGTAGTGATATCTAAGTGATTAGGGGCTCTTTTGTCCTCTACAGTGCTAAGATTTTATAGTTGGGGCGATGCGCTGTTTTCTCTCCCATTTTACAGATTGAAAATTTTTGGACAAAAAGTAAGAAATTTATCCAAGGACACCAAGCACAGCCAATGGTTGTTCTCAAGCCCTCCATTTCATAGTCCTTGCTTTTCCTTGGAGACCAGGAAATCTTCTCAATAACTCTGAGCACATCATTATCTCCTTGGAAACAAACACACAAAGAAGCTTATTGATTGTTTTATCAGTTTCTAGCAGATAAGAATTAGTGCTGACAGTAATTCAAAGTATTAGTGCTTTGTGAGGTAATTCACTGTGCTGTGACAAGACAGTGCTTGGGGAACCCAGAGATTCAATGAGTCTTATTGTAAACTCTTGGAGTCAATTCAGTGTTCTTTTCCTTATTGGAGACAGATCAGGGCTGCAAACATTGTAAACTATTGCACGCAGCTTAAGCACGATTTGAGATTCCAATTACTTTTGTTAGTAAATAAGATAACAAGGAAATTGTATGTAAAGTTGACAATAGGACTGGGTTTTAAGGCTGCTCATGGTATATCTTAGGATATTACTACCTTTCTTGCTGGAGTTTTGGTGACTTTTTAATTTTACTCTTCAAAAGCAGTATCTTTCATACACTTTCTTAGATCAGAAGTCTTTGATCAAACAAGCAATAGTATGAAATAGTAGTTAGTACCATGTAAAGTTGAGGTGAGGTAGAAAACTGGTAGTTCCTCAAGTCTTATCTCCCCCAGGTGGACCAAAAGGTGGATGGAAGGTGGACTCAGAGAAACCGCTAGTGTTTATGGAGCTCAATTCAAAACCATGGTAAACCTAGTAGTTTAACACACAACTTAAAAATTTTTGGAGCTATAATTTTTTCTCTTTATTTTATATATTTCATTGATTCAATGTGCAGATTCTTCAAGTGCATTCTCTTACTTGTGCCATAATCTACCTTTCACAATAGCAGATTGGGTAATTCTTTATATATGTGGCCTTGGTGTCAAGGGCTGGAGATGATGCCTCAAATGAGGATGGGCTTAGGGGAGGGACACTGCTCTCAACTTATTTGCTTTCTGTGTCCTCATCACAGACAGAGAGGAAACTCGGGGCACCATTCCACAGGCCTCCCTCTCTCTGACCCCATCCTGTCACTGAGTACCTCTGCTAATGGCCAGTATTGGTTCCTAAGGAGATCATCTACCAGAGCCCTAAATACGGGATAGGGAGAGGTAGCCTGACCTAAAAATCATTTTGGAATCATGTGGCTCACGTCTTCCCTAGAAAAGAATCCTAGGAAAGGGAGAGCTGAGCAGAGGGTCTAACCCTGGCTTGCCCCCTTCTCTTTCTATGGGCTCTGTCCCCTGTGACATAGGTTTCCATGCCCCCTTGTTCTTTGGCTCTGACAGGGGCCTACCAGAATATCTCCAGATTCCTTGGTCATCTCTGTTACACAAGAGCCAAAACAACTTAGGAATTGCTGTCAGTGGGTAAATTCAGTAGTTTGAGGAAGGTCTTGGATTCTAGTTTGACTAAGGACTTTACCTTCTCTCCACTTACCAACTAGAAGACTCTCCCATTAATGATTTTAGAGTCACAGTTAGAAAAACACCTTAGACCCTAGAGAACTCTACCGTTACATCTGTTAAGAGCTCTCTCTCTTGTTTTTTTTTTTTTTTTAATTTCATTGAATAATGCTATTGGCAAAAAAATAAAGATGAGCTCTTCATTTCATCTAAAGAATAGACAACTCCATAGGCAAATTTATATGACAACAATATACACACTATTTCAAATTTAATACTTGGACTAGGGGCTCAAGATAATTAGATGAAATTAAATAATTTCCACTCTCTTCACTTTGTTGCAATGAAGATGAATTTAATATTTTGAATCAATCTCAGGCCACTTGAGGGACAGCCTATAAAGTAGTATTTGACAGTTTGTGGTTTAAACATACACAGAGGTTTGTGCTATGCACAAAAGAAAGCACAGAATCATTCATCTAACATTGAATGATTGATGGGCGGCTCCTGATGAGAACCTTAACCTTCTTCTTAACCATGTCTTCAAAGTACAACATAAGCTGAGCCCAACACCTCACCTGGCAACTTTGTTAAATTTGTTGATTTATTTTTTTAAGTAGGAAATATGAATCTAATTCAGTTTTCTTTAACCAAATAAATGTACTGGATAAGGCAAGACCATTTTATAAAGATGAATTATCATCATTATTAAGGAAATGATGTTTCTTAATGTTGTTGACATGGTTTTGATTTTCAAAGAATAGTCTTCTCAGGGTAGAACTCAAAAATCTGAGAGTCCTTTGGTCACATACATTCATTGTCACCTTCTAAGATGCTACCAGAAGAAAATGTTCTCTGTAGCTTTTGGTCAGAGTGGCTCATTTTGCTAATAATGTAGATGGAGAACATTAAATTAATTTCATTTCTTTCAGGTACAATGTCTTGAAAACATTCAACAGTGTCACAGGAAATTTCCATTGCAAACCAGAATCCTGTAGGTAAGGAACTAGTGACTATTAAAGTTTAGGTACATGACCAGATTTACCACAGCATTCTGTTCCTTAGCCAAATTGTCTGAATTTCCATAAATACCAGGGTTATCACTGAAAGTACATTTGATAAAGAATTAGACCTAGAAGGAGTCCACTTCTTGCCAAATAGGAAATTTGACTTTGAGAACAAAGGATTCTGGACTTTAAGACTTGTTTAGAGCAGCAGTATTGAAGAGCATTGAATTTTTCAGAACTGCATTTGCACCATAATTTCTGCCACCTACTCCTTGTGTGATTTTGAGAAAATAACTCAAATTCTTCAAGCCATAATTTCCTCATTTGTAAAAGCTGAACAATAATAGTAGCTATGTTGCCAGGCTGATGAAATAATTAAATTAGTTAATATTATAATGTTCTCAAGTGAGTTCCTTAAAAAAAAAAAAATGCCTGTCATAGAGTAACTTTCAACAACAGTTAGTGAGAGGTGACTGTCATTTCAGTGGTTATCTCCTCTCTATACACTTGAGATTATCATATCTTCTTTCCTAATTTCCTTTCTTGGTTTATATAAATAAATAATTATAGAAGTAAATGGGTTTGGTTTTATTTTATCATTCCTTTTATTTTTAGTATAAGCATTGAGCCAAATACTAAAAAGGTGCAGAGGTAGTTTTGTTGCAGAAGGTGTAGGGTGTCCAAAGACAGAGAAATGCATTCACTCCTTAGTTACACTGGGGCCCAAAGCAAGAATACTGTGAATACCCAGGAAAAAATGGTAAAGGAACACAGGACATGAGTATGGTGTATAGGTTAATGCCTATTTGCCACTACTGCTGAAGGAACCCATGGTGATCCAAAGAGTACAGAATAATGTTCCTGGGTAAACAGGAGGAATGGCAGGGGGTCTTGAGGTAAACAGGAGCATAGGATGTGACTTACGCTGATCAGATAAATTGCTGGGGTCCTAGTGACATCACTGTCATAAAGCTTACCCTCAAAGTTTTTCTCTTTTTACTTGCCCAGGCTCCCTGAATTCTCTTAATTTGAGGCTCATAAGGTATTACCAGCACCTTACTGGGCATGAATACCATGTACTTAGGAGTCTTTGCATTTTAAAGGGTTATCTCTGGGTAAAAAATCCTAAGTATTGAATTATTTAAAGTGACATTTTAGGAGACAATGCTTAACTGCCTAGAGTACTGTAGTGGCGCAATTTAGACCTGGACAGTCAGTGAGGACTGTGCTACTTATGCCAGAATGGTAAGAAACAAGAATAGGGAGCTTTAGCACTAAGTAGGACTTTATTTTGGAGCTTTTTCTTATTACTAATCAATAAATAAAGTCAAAGTTACTTGGTTATAAAATACAAAAGTAAAAAAAAACAACTCTCATGTAAACTCCAGAAAGGCTTTGGTCATGTAACCTTCCTCAGTTAGAATTAATTTCCTTCCCTGCCTGTATTTGTTTTCAATTTTAAAAAAATACAGCTTGCTTAATCTTTCCCCCAAACTGATATGTTGTATACCTGAGTGAATGGGACAATTTTCCTTATAAATTATGTATAAAATCTTCAACTGCTGCCTCTCTCTTAGAGACTCGAAAGAAAATTCAATTTCTTTTAGCTTACTTCTTTCATGTTTTTTGGAATATTCATTTCAGATTTTCCATTCATTTTTATAAATGTCTTATTTATTCAAGCTCTTCATAGAGGAAAGTAATGCTGTGACTTGCTGATTTTATTACTCTGGACAGGGTACAATATCTTCTCAGAAGCCAATATACTAATTGATTTTAAAGTTTATATAAATGTTGGGGGACCTTCTTGCCACACGCTTAGGAGGGAAAGTGTGACGTTGTGGGAGGTCTCTGCCTCACACCAAGTCATAAGAACCTTCTGATACAAGTCTGTGATCTATTCTTCATCCTGTGAATGTCTCTGGGGCTTCCCTACTTTCAGCTATAACATGGAAATCTTTAACTCCTGGAGCAAAAGATCCCAAGGTCTCTTTTACTCCTGTAGTATCCATTTTGTTCTTGAAAATTCTGTAGTTCTTCTGATACTCTTTTAGATGTTTGCCATTATTCTGCTCGCAGCTTCCTTTGATAGACATACTTTTTTTTTTTTTTTTTGGCACTTTATGGCCAGCGCCAGGTTTGAACCTGCCTCCTCCAGCACCCTACTCCTTTGAGCCACAGGCACCACCAGATGGATATACTTTAATGAGAAACTTCAGCCACAAAAGTCAGAAATTACAAAGGAGAGTAACAAATTACTCTCCTTAGTCTTGGTGATCAAGTGCCTTCCAATCATGGTTCTAGGTGCTGGGAGACTCGAGCCAGTCTGGAGGAAGAAGTCTGAGAGGAAGGACTTTGGGACAAATGGAAGAGCCATGTGTGATAAATATGAGGGCTAGTGCTTACTTGCCTTCCTCTACCTTAGTTTGTGGCCATAGCAGACTTGGCATCCATTTTTCTTCATTGAATTATCTCATTATATTACATTTTCTCCCATTACAAAGATCTTTTTTATAAAAAATCTAAAAAATTCTTATAATCAGAATTATTTTTAATTTTCTTTGTAATTTCTTCTTCTTCTTCTTCTTCTTCTTCTTCTTCTTCTTCTTCTTTTTTGTAGTTTTTGGCTGGGGCTGGGTTTGAAACCTGCCACCTCTGGCATATGGGGCCGGCACCCTACTCACTGAGCCACAGGTACGTCCCTGCAGTATCTTCTTTTTAAAAAATTAATGAGATTGATGTTTATATTATCCTGTCTAGTTTTCCAGTCCCTCTCTGAAAAAAAATTTCAGTTCCTAAACACACATCTTGGTTAAAACTATTCCTTTGTTCAAGACATTTTATATCTTAACTATATAGCTGGTTAGGCCCAAACCACTGGAAATGCCATTCTCCACCCCTGAAAGAATTCTTGGTCTAGAGGTTCCAGAAAATCTGGGTGATCACTTCACCAAGTTAAGCTGAATATGAACCTTTGCAAAAATGGACAGATAGAAAGTAGTGGTTATGACACAGCCATGGACATTTTATTAATTGTTCAGTTACATATTTTAATTATTTGAGGCCAGTAGGAAATTAAACACATCTTTTCACAGGAAAACTAGAAGAAAAAACTCGAAAGATGCTAATGCTAGAGTTAGGAATTAGGGCCAAATGAGAGATGAAGATATAGGGTTAAAACCAATCTAAATAAACTTGAAATACATTCCTGTAAGTCTCAAAGAAAGTTAAAAACTTAATGTGACATGGACAGCTTTACTTCATTCCAAGATTGTGCTTGCCTTTTGTGAGAGACAAGTCATACTTGTCTTAACTTACTGGCCAAGGGTCCTTTAAAAACCATGTGAAATCAAAGAAGTGGAAAAAATACTTATCTGTGGGGCTAACCTTTCCTCACTGCTAGCATGTTGCGGGCAAGGGAGAGCTGAACACTGCAGAAGACCCAGGGCCTCTGGGGCACAATCCTTATGTATGTTAAGCAGCAGAGAGTTGAGCAGGGAGGGAACTGTTCTTTGCAGTTCCTGGAGCACTCATGTTCTTTCATTCTTTTGCCTTCTTGTGCCCACTGTGTAAGGAATCCTGCAGTTATACATATTCCACATGTTCAAAAGTACTTTTCTACTTGAGTCTGTGAGCATAAACAGAGCCATAAAAAGGAAACAGGTTATTCTTTTTCCCATGAATAAAAAGAGATGAGCAGAAACAACACAAAGTTCAGCATGGAGGCTATTAAGTCATATTTCAGGGAAGATTTTCCTGACAGTGTGGATTTCATGATGTTAGATAGGGTCTTATACAATCTTGTAGAAATCTATTACAATATATGTTTATATCTGCCTGAGACATTTTAGATGCAGACTCACTGAATTTCTATAGAAGGGTAGGGAGACTACCACACAGGTGACAAGCCACAGGCCAAGTACAAACAACATCACAAACCGGCTTCAGAAATATTCCGTATTTTGCCCATGGGGACCATCCTTTATACTATTTTTTTTTTTTTTTGAGTGTGGGGAGGTGGTTCTACAATGTGTCTCTCAGGTGCTGGCATGCACATAGTAAGTATTTTAAAAATATTTGTTTGATTGAAATTTTTAAGAATCCCAGAAACAGCCAATGATGAATTATGCCCCATAGAACAAAAATAAACCCAGTGAGACATGTAATTGATATTTAAAGTGAGATGCAGGCCCACTTTGATTTGCAGGGCCTCTTCACATAGCTGCTTGCGGGAGGCTCTGGCTTTAACATTCTCAGGCCATTTCCCCAGGTTTCAGCCACTGTAGCATCTCTGATGGATGCATTCTGATTGGGGCAGGAGGCTTGCCAGCATAATGGCGCTAACATTTCTCTGCCACCTTTTAAGTCATAGCCTGATGGGCTTGCCCTTTCCTATTTTGTGGATTTGCTTTTCCCATTTTTTTTAGTTGATTAGGAAACTGCTGAACACAGAACTTCTCTCTGTCCATAAATATCACCCAAGTTACACAGTATGAGGAGAGAACTGCTATTTGTTTGGTTCACCGACTTCGAGACTTTGCAAATTGAAGGATTTGAAAGGATCTAATATGGCCATATCATGAGATAAATTGTTAGGGTCAAGTTCTCCCCTTGGGGTTTTCATTTAGGTTAGTGTAATAGAAGGTGTACTTGGCAATGGTGGATGGGAATTAGTAACCAGATGCCACTGTGTGTGGGATGAACCTCATTTCTGGGTGTGCGGCCTTGCTTTATATTTCAGGATTTCAAATTGTTATGCTCTACTGTGCAACATGGTTTCACTTTCTAGAGGAGTTTAGAAAAGGAATTGCTGTTTTTATTGGCACTCAGTCACAAGTTTGCTTAATGAAAGATAGTGGGCTTTTGAGATGTAGTTGGATTTCACGGTGCTATTTGGAATGGATGAAATTTAGTAACTTTAATGAAAAAATGTGTTGCATGCTGCCTGTATTCTCAGGTATGTATTAGGTTTTTTGAAGATGGAAAAACAGCTTTCTCTGAAAGGAAGTTAAAATTTAGTTAGAAACAAAATCATATATACAGGAAACCACAAAGAAACCAGAAGTGTCCGCAGAAGTGCTTATATATGTGTTCACAGATGGAGGGGATAATAGGAACCTGAGAAGAACCATAATTAAGCTGGGAATGTGGCCCCGAAGGAATATTTTACACATTTCTGGCTGATTGATAAACCATGTATTATAGGAAAATAACATTATCCAAAAGTCTGCAAGCTGTTTCTAATTGTAGCCTTGCTGCTAGAACCATCTGAATTTCTTCAAAAATGTTATCTTCTCTACAAAGCCTCTATCTACAGAAATCCAAACAATTCAGTTATCTCCCCTTCCTAAGAATATTTTTTTTTTGGTATAAACTTAGGCCTTTGTTTGAATAAGATAATCTGTGAAAAACATTTTATAAGACTGTTTGACACCTAGTACATTTTTGTAGTCTGTGTTGTTATAATTGAAAATATTCTATTTGGTACATTATTGATTGTGGCATCAATTTTAATCATGCTGATCAACACCTACTTATTTATTTATTTATTTTTTTGTAGTTTTTGGCTGGGGCTGGGTTTGAACTTGCCACCTCCAGCATATGGGGCTGATATCCTACTCCTTTGAACCACAGGCGCTGCCCAACACCTACTTTTTAAAAATTTCTACTAATGGACTAGTACTTTGCTAGTTATAAAGAAGCAAGGAAACAAAAGCAACAACAACAACAAAAACAAAACAAAAAGCATAGCCTCTTTGGATCAGGGAGCTTGATGAGAAAGGAGAAATAAAAGATGTCAAAATTTTGATGAAAGTAGTCATCTATTGGTACAAATAGAACACAAAGACTCTTGAAGACAACAGAATATTGTAAAAGCTAGAGCAGTTAGAGACTAAACAAATCAGAACTTGACATGGACTTTAAAATGCTGGTAGAACTTAGAGACAGAAATGATGTGGATGTGACACCAGGTTTTGTTAACAATAATCATTAAGCTTCCAAAAGGTCCATTGATGATGGGAATAAAGAAAAGAAAATGGACATCAAGAAATAAACAAACTTTTACTCTTTGATTTTACTTCTTAAAATTAGGAGTTGAGTGGAATGATCCTTAGTTTAGAGGAGAAGCAACTATGGCTCAGAAAGAATAGTGGCAGGGTTGATTTCAAGCCTGAATCTTGATAGCTTTAAGACACTGCTGATTTCTTTTGACTTCTCATGCTGTGCTCTATGGGGAGTGAATATGGGGGTCTGTGATTCAGGGAAACCTCTATTTATTTAATTTGTGAGAAAAGATGAAGACAGGAAATATGACTGCACAAGTGAACCCATTATGGTCAGAAGAGAAGGTTGGACAAATTCATATGCTCAGGGACCATCAAAGAGGAGGCTTTGGTGGGGGACAGTGAGGATATGGAATTTAGAGGATGACTTATGACCAGACTAGATTTTTACAGATTTATATGATCCTGAAATGGTGACCAACACAGGAATTTATGAATCTTAGCAATCTAGTATTCTAAATATTCTAAGAGTAGGTCTTGTCTAATGCTCCTGTTCTTCCATGTACAAATGTTATCTAAATCCCAAGCAAGTGAGTTGGATGGTGTGGGAAAAGGTAGTATACTTAGAAATATTGCATGTGCCCAGAAAACAGATTCTCGAGAGGCTGTTTATCTGTCCTCATCAGGCCTGGGATAGGGGAGAACAGCTCTCATGGAAATAAATAGAATAGGCAGTTTTATTCCCTAAATATTTATATCATCTATTAAAGACATTGCTATAGTCCCTTTTCAGTGATTTTTCTGGGCAGTTAAATTCAGACTTCAGTTTGGTTTAACATTCTGAAGTGGTTGTTTTTCATAATTCATGTCACCAGGATTCTTCTTGAAATGCCATCTGACCTTCACAAGGAGAGGCGAGCTGCAATCTGAGGCCAACCTTGGTCCAGGGGGATCCCCTACTGGAAGCTCACTGGACCTGGTTTTGTCACAGTGAAGTGTCCACTGCAAGTCTAGGGGTGGTATTGTGAAGAGATTTATTTTGGAATATTGAACTGGGTTATGTGTTAATCTGTTAGCATCATCACCAGACATCTTGTCTCTATAGTTAGGCTGTGAACTCCACAAAGGCAGCCATCACATTTTATGTCAGATTATCTAGAATAGCCTCTGTTTTCATAGAGCTTCCACCACAATTGGCTTGGTATACCTTGTAAGGGAAAGAAGTGTAGAATGCAGGAGGAAGAAGAAAGGAAACCATATTTGGCCTTTCCTTGTCATTAATCTGTTCTGCAAACACAGTATCACATCCTCCCTTCCTCTTCAAATACACACTTTCTATACAATTTTATTCTCATATTATGGAAACACTTTCTAGTTTCCTATGTCTTTTTCACTGCCTGTTTATTCTTTCCAGCACTCATATTTCTGTTAAGTAGTTGCTTTTTCCCCATCCTAGAAGACTGTCAGTCATGCTACCTCATCACTCCTGGCCTCTAAGCACCCCAGACCTCTGTCCATGGTACTTACCCCATGAGGAGACTTCATAGTCATGCTGAGCCATTAGGCATGCTTCTGAGATTCCACCAGATAGGAGGAAGCTGAAGAGGGACTATGTCTTTGCCACTGGGGTCCCAAACAGGAAGACTATGTGTGCTCAGAGCTGGAAGTGGCCTTCTGTATGCCACACCAAGAAAGCCACCTAAGAATTAAACTCCTGGGAAAGGAGAGCTCAGACCAGGCTAGAGACAGAGATTGTGCAAGTGTAACAAAAAATGAGGACGTTATTTTAGCACCTGGATTTGGACATGGTTAAAATCAGCACTATTCCTGAAATTTTCAACAACTGATGTATTTCTAGTTCCAGCAATTTCTGTCATTTTCCACTGAAAGATTCCTGAATGTTTCTAATGTCAGTGTCAGATTTCATTTGCCTTCTGCCTGAAACCTTCCTTGATCTCTTGCCCAGTTTTTAGGGATCCTTTCCTCTTTTGGCTTGGATCTTTTATGGTAATTCTTTTCCGTTAATCTTAACTGTGTTTTCTACATAATCCTCAAGTTATGGGACAATGTTTCTCAATTGCTTCTCTCCAGTCTTTTTCTTGGCATGGGGCATGGTCATACAATAAGTGTTCAACAGAGATCTGGTTGTTGAAGTGGGTACATTTTTTCTGGAGAGTGAGGATTGGGAAAGTTCATATTCCTTTAGAGGGTATAGATCTTCCCCCTTTTCAATGATGTACATAAGAAGGGCAAAGTCTATTCCCTGTGATCTCTGGGACATGAACTATATGATGGTGCACCATGCTGACAGCCACTCGCTCTGTGTATCTTGTGCTGTAGATCTCATTTTCTGTCCTGCACAATGATGATGGAATTTGATCCTTATCATTTGTCAGTACACCTGGAGCAGATGAGAATATGTGGGCTACATGCCTCACTCGACCAAACCAAGTCTCATAGCTGAGCTTTCTGAATCTAGACACAGGTTTCATACTCAGATGAGGTGATCCTAAAATTCAAACTTGCACAAATTAGAAACTTAGTCCTATACAATTATTTCTTTATAACCTAAGGAAACAAATTTTGTGAGAGAGACATATGTAATCTGTGAACCTTGTAATCTATGTGTGGGAAAGAATTGGAAACAGTAATAAGTAAAGACAAAAGCAAGCAGTTCTGTAACAGAACAATCTGAACTATATAATTTATCTCTGGGGTTCATACACCATCTATTTTGTACCTTGATTCATTTGTGTGCATCTGTGGCTTCAGGTAGATGGTGATCTATGCAAGTCAAGGGCCCTGTCAGAAGGTTTTATACTCCATTACTATCTCCTTGCCATAGCAAACACGCCTAGCTTGGTGCTAGGTACACACAGATGGGAGAGGAGAACCTCAGTACAGGCTTTTTTAAAATTTAAATTTACATTTGTATAAAAAAGTCAAATCAAAACAGTGTGACTAAGTTCTCTAAATCTCCTGTCCCTCTGTGTTTCTTTTTTGCACCTGCCAATAGCTTTCTACTTCCCTTTCTGAAAAGAATTTTAAAATTTTTCTTACCTACTTCTGCTATATTGTGGGCAGAGGCACTTTACTTCACAGATGGATCCTAGATAGCAGAAGCCCTTTCAACCCACGTACTTGCGAGGTAAACTCTACTCCACCTCTGGTCCCCAGAGACATGCTTATTCCATGAGTTGCCACAGCTCCCTCCTGGGAGCCTCAACACACCTGAATGCTCCCTCACATAATGGTGAATTAGTTGGATGCAAATCAATATTAGGCATCAGGGTGTCACTCATTTCCTTTTCCTCACTTCAAGTCCCCCAAACACTTGCAGATCAAATATCTTGCTTTTAATCACACTAAGCTGTGATGTTCACTAATTTTTAAGTCCTAGATTTTAAAGAGTAGAGGCAGTCCAGAGGCCTGCGGATCTCAAAGTGAGTAGCTCTGTCATTTGTCTCTCTTTCCTAGGCGGCTCTTGAAAAATGACTTTTAAAATGGAAGGTTGAAATTTCTCTCTCTCTCTTTTTTAAGTTTACATCACTGATATGTGTTGAACAGAAACAAAGGTAATTGAAATGTTTTGGAGGCATTTAAAGACTCCAGAAATGCAGACAATACTAGTTATGTAACTATGAATAACAGGAAAACATTTCAATATCCTCTAGATGAATTTTTATGAAGTGTATTTTTACTTTTTTTGGTTTATATTCATCACTGGAGTTTATCATCACTTATTCTTCCATGTTTACACATTTCAGTGATCTGTCTGAAAATTTAGTATTTTACAGTGCTATTCGTTGTGGTAATAGCAGTAATTGTAAGAAATGTATTGTCATATACTGATGAAAATGAATAAAAAGGGAAAGTAGTAAGATGACATAGTATAGTAAGAAAGTGATCAAATATGTGGGTTCTCAGTGATAAAACTCAGAAACAGAAGGCCATGTGTTGTAGGACTTTATTTTTATGAATTGTCTAGAGTAGACAAATCCATACAGACCGAAAGTAGATTGGTGGCAGCCATGGCAGGAGCTAGGGAGTGACAGCTAAGGGGTATGGGCTTTTCAGGATGTAAGGAATACTTTACAACTGATTGTAGTGATGGTTGCAGAACTCTGTGTATGTACTAAAACTACTGACTGGATTGTACATGCTAAATATGTAATGAATGGTAATGTGTACTCATTTTCTAAGGGTGCTGTAATAAAAAATATAGACTAAGTGACTTAAAGAATGGAAATTTATTTTTCACAAATTTCTAGAGGGCTGGAAGTCCAAAATCAAGGAGTTCATGGGATTGGTTCCTTCTGAGCCTGTGAATGAAGAATCTATTGCTATAAAACCTCTCTTTCTGCCTTGTAGATGGCCATATTCTCCCAGTATCTTCACATCATCTTTCATCTGTGTGCAAATTTTCATTTCTAATAAAGACTTTAGCCCTGTTTGTTTAGGGCCCACCCTAATGACATCATTTTAACTTAATCACCTCTGTTAAGATTTTTTGTGAAAATATGTTAACAGTCTGCCACACTGTGGCTTAGAAATTCAACATAGGAATTTTGGTGAGAGGTATGATTAAGCCCAAAGTAGTTTGTGAATTATAATTCGGTAAAGCTAGAAAAAAAATTAAGAGAACAAGAAAGAAAACAACGAAGTGGTGAGGCCAGGCTTCCTGAATTCAAGCCTGGCTCTTTTAATGACTAGTGACTTTCGGAGTGTTGGGTCTGTGCCTTATTTTCTGCATTTATAAAATGATAAAAATACCATCATCATTTGGGAGGATTAAATGAGTCAATATATAAGATGTTTAGGGTATCACTTGGCACATAGGAAGCATTCAGTGTAAGTTAGCTGCTACTACAGTAGATGAAGGTAAAGGCAAATTGACATCATTTTACAGAGAACAACATGAAAGGGGAAGGTAGGTGTCTAAGGCATGAATATGCTCCTGTCTCCATTGTCATAGATTGCTTCTTGTCTAACCTATTTAGGAATTTTCCTGTCTAACCTATTTATGAAGCTTGGCAAACATACTCTTCCAAGATCAGTACAGAAGTGGCTCTTTGAAGCCATCCATTTGTTTATTCAATCCATATTTATTGAGTCTCTGAATGCTAACAACTACATTAGGGCATTTTGCATAACTTTCTTTTATAAGGACAAATACATGCTATTTTAATTTTACTCATTAATATATGAGGAGCTGGAACATATCCTACTTAGTAAAGTATCTCAAGAATGTAAGAAAAAATATCCAATGTACTCAGTACTAATATGAAACCAATTTACAATCACTCACACTTTCATATGAAGAGTAGATCACACCTATGGCCCAGGATGAAGGAGGGGATGGGAGAGGAGGGGGGAGGTCAGATCAAGGGACAGTGAATGGTTGGATCACACCTATGGTGCATAATGCAAGGGTATATGTCAAATCTATTAAGTATAGAGTATAAATGTCTTAACATAATAATTAAGTAAGCGAGATGAGGTATGTATTATCCAGTGCAGTGTAGACTTTCCTAATTCTATATGAAATCAGCACAATATACCCCATAAATACGTTGTACCCCATAAATGCATGGTCTTTGTGTTTATGATTTAATAAAAAATATTAAAAAAAAAATGAGTTCTGACAAGTTTACAAACTCATCCTAGGAAAAGTGCTACATAACTCATTACTGAGTATCACTGTGGTTACCTTTGAAGGACTGCTTTTGGGAAGCTATGCACTCACTCAAGTGCCTTCTCCACCCTTCAAAGCAACTTTGGAACTCTTCCTGGAATGGCCATCAGAGTTATCATCGTATGACGTCTGACAATGAAGTTTTTGAACTTGCCACAAAGTGTTTATGTTGGCAGCTCTGTACAAATAACTCAATAAGGTTCACAGTCTTGGTATATCAGTGTCTCACAGCTGAGTTTATGTCAATGTGAGGCAGTGTCTTGCTGAGGGGTGTTCATTATTGTTGTGGGTTTTTATGTGTTATATGACAACAGCTCTGATGGTCATTCCACAAAACCAGTTCCAGAGTTGCTCAAAGTGTGGACTAGGCACTGGCATTGGTGCATAGTTTCCCTACTGAACTACTTTGAAGGTGACTGTAGTGATATTCAGCAAATGAGGTATGTGGTACTTTTTTTCTGGGGTGAGTTCATGAACTTAACTGTCAAATGGTGCATATTTTCAGGATTTACATTCTCCAGGTTCTGATGCTATGCTTAAACTGTGTTTTGTTTCATTACAGAGAATATGCATAATGATAAACAGTTTGCAGTTTTCTATCTGTGTATGTTTTTCAATGAAAATGTAAAAGTTCCTTTCTGTTTCATGACTAGAAGTTGTGCCCTTACAACTACCAGGTTCCACTTACTTCCCACAGAAGAACTATGAGGATTAACAGGGATGTTTGGAATATAAAAGCCTCAAGGCAGCCTGTTAGAGTTTATATTTGCCAACTTCTTTCTCCAGCACCCAGGGCTACACAGTCCTTACTCTGTTTCAGAGCTCATGCCCTTGTGGTCTCTGTTACAGACACAGTTGCTCTGTCTTGGCCATCTGAATCCAGGTTAATGGTTGAATTTTATTTCTCTTCATTTCCATATATTTTTTCCAAAAGCTTATTACAAAAATCTCCCTTCTCTTTCCACACCTTTTTCTGTCTCTGATTTTTATTTCAAACATATTGTTTTTCTCCTAAAGAAAAATTACTTCCTAAAATAATTTCCATACATTAAAAACAATTTTTTTGAGATTATGAAAATGTATATGTTGCAGCTTAAGATTTGATTTAAAGGGAACTTCTATTGGATTTTTCAATTCTTTGATATTACTCCATACCCATATCTGTTATATGTGCTAGATTTTTATTCATTAGTAAATAGTAACTGAGTGCCTAGTGCTTTGCCAGATTTTAGCACAAAACATTGTCTCAAGGCTGGTTCAATATACATAAATCTATATGCTTTTTGTAATAAGAGGGCATTAGAAAGAGCACTTCATGGAATTGCAGAAAGGTTCTAGGTAATAAGAAACCCCAGGAAAGTAAATGGCATTTTTTTCCAAGTCCAGGACTCAAGCAATGAAGAAGGGTTTCTGGGGCCCTGTCTCACTAGTAGTTCCAATCCAGATATCCCAAAAGAGCTCCAGCTGCACCTGGTAGTGGAGACTTAACTGGTGCCAAGCCATGTGGGCAGAAGTGGTCTAAGGGCCCCCCCTTTTTAGGCGCTGCCCTGGCCCCCAGAACCAGCTGCACATAGCACTCTGTGAGCTGAGCAGGGGACAGGAGAAGAGGCCAGGTGGCAGTGAGGTCGAAAGTGGCAGAAGTTCCCCCCATGCCACTACCCTGCTGAATGAATACCCTGTGCAGAATGCAAGGGTAACCACTGGAGGGTGGCCTTCCCCAGAGGCAAAGGCCTCTTGGGACAGTGACCCCATTGGAGCCCAAACTGGACTGAGACTGCCTGGGGCATATTCTCATGGCTCCAGCTTGTGTCATCACCCCTCAAGAGCCCCAGGTTTGCCTTACAGTGGAGTGCCAGGAGAAAAAACTTCTTTTG
>CAUYON010200339.1:0-16982 GCA_963573935.1 Arctocebus calabarensis | reverse complement strand
AAATGCTGACCTCTGTCATACAATTAAGTTACCTAGACATAAATTTATTCATCATATAATTTTGTTGGGTTGTGTTGTTTACATAGTTACAATTAGAAACAAAGAATATCTTTGTTATAATGTGATTTTTGGTCTTCTGGGCATATACCAAGTAAAAGAATTATAGGATCAAATGGCAGGTCTATTTTTAGATCTCTGAGTATTCTCCAAATGTCTTTCCAAAAGGAATGTATTAGTTTGCATTCCCACCCGGAATGTAGAAGTGTGCCCTTTTCTCCACATCCATGCCAACATCTCTGGTTTTGGAATTTTGTTATGTGGGCTCATCTTACTGGAGTTAGATGATATCTCAATTTGTATTTCTCTGATGATTAAGGATAGTGAGCATTTTTTCATGTGTCTGAAGGCAGTGTGCCTGTCTTTTTTAGAGAAGTTTCTCTTTATTGCAGCCCAATTCATGATTGCTAAGTCATGAAAGAAGCCCAAGTGCCCATCTATCCACAAATGGATTAATAAATTGTGGTACATGTATACCATGGAATATTATGCAGCCTTAAAGAAAGTTGGAGACTTTACCTCTTTCATGTTTACATGGTTGGAGCTGGAACACATTCTTCTTACCAAAGTATCTCAAGAATGGAAGAAAAAGTATTCAATGTATTCAGCCCTACTATGTAGCTAATTTATAGCTTTCATATAAGGCTATAACCCAATTATAGCACAAGATTATGGGCAAAGGGGCAAGGGAGTATAAGGGAGAAGGGTGGGTGGAGAGAAGGTAAATGGTGGGATCACACTTATGGTGCATCTTAGAAGGGTACAGGTGAAACCTACTAAATGCAGAATACAAATGTTTTCACACAATAAACCAGAAAATCCTATGAAGGTTATGTTGAACAGTTGGATGAAAATATTTCAGATCATATATGAAGCCAGCACATTGTACCCCATGATTGCACTAATGTACACAGCTATGATTTAATAAAAAAGAAAAGAAAAGAAAAAGAAAAAGAAAAAATAAACTTTCTGTTCCCTTCTATTTTCTTAAAAAAAAAAAAAGAATAGTTAATTTGAGTATTGTGGATTAACTCAGTTTTTAACAGCATTTTCTCACTATGTACTACATTTTGTAAAATTGTTCTTCAGTGTCATACAATATGTATTTATTTTTCCTGACATTTCATTAGAAAGAATTTGAAGCATACAAAGTAGAAAGAATTATATAGTCAACATTCATATATCTGTGACTTACATTATACAATTAATTTGTTTCCTATCACCGTTATACAAATTGCCACAAACTGGATGCCTTAACCGACAGTTGTGAAGGTCAGAAGTCCAAAGTGGGTTTCCACTGGGGTTAAAAGCAAAATGTTGTTAAGTGCATCCCTTAAGGAGGCCTTGCTGGATGCCTTAGGAGAGAATACATTTCCTTGCATTTTCTAACTTCCAGAGAACTTCAGAGACCACCTGAATTCCTTGGCTTTAGCTCACTTCCACTATCTTGAAATCTGCAGTTTAGCAGCTTACACTCTCTCCAGATTCTGACCCTTACTTCTCTTATCTTCCTTCTCTGACTCTTCTGCCTAATTCTTCCATATGTTGAGGACCCTTGTGATTATATTGGCCCAACAATAATCCTGAATAATCTCCCTAGTTTAAGATCCTTACATTAATAACATGTGCAACGCTTGCTGGGCCACGTAACAACATAGTCATAGCTTCCAGGGACTACGATGTGGACATCACTGGGGCCATTAGTCTGTCCACATTGAGTCACTGTCCATCCCTCCTTCCATCCACCAATCCTCAGAGTTTGGGAGTGCATTTCAAAGTAAATTATAAACTACTTATTCTTATTTTTTATTTTATATGAGGGGGATACACATGTTTTGTTTTCATGTTTATTTTTGTACAGATTGGGTCAACGTTAGGAGAGTGCCCTCACCCACATAGTGTGCACTGTACTGTACAGGTGTGAATTTACCCATTCTCTCCTTCCCCTTCTCCTAGCTTGATTTTCATTGATATTTACTTCCATATGGGCACTTACATATTGATTGACTAGTTCCAGTTTGGTAATTGAGTACAAGTATGTGTTTCTCCATTCTTGTGATGTTTCATTTAGAAGAAGGGTTTGCATTCTTAAAGACCATTATCTATTGAGTTCCAAATATTCCGTATCTCTAAAGTTCATTTGAGGAAGCATATATTTTACAAGTTCCTCACTTTTTTTCCTAGAAAGTTGTTTGTGTGAATGCTTCCACAGTTTTGTCACTTTATGCCTGTGGTTTTGCTAAGCTGCTTGGTATTTTAACACAAGGTGTAATTATTTATAGATATTTTTAATGATTGTTATGACATTTGTAGTTCTTCTGCTGTTTTATATAAATATTTTGCCCTCTAGAAGCCTTCACTGAATGCTCCTCACAAAAACAGTTGATGATCAGAGACATAAAAACATTTTTCAAGGTAGGGTGTTTTATTTATCCTTTTGGACTGAATATAGCCCCCATGTGACTCATTAGCCATATGTATCTATCTCAAGGCAAATCATTCATTAATAAATCATTGCAATAGAAACATAAAATGGTGACTAATTCAGTTATTCTATACATCTATCTCTACAATATTATATCACTTTGAATGTACAAGTTCACATTATAACATCTAATGAACTAGAAATACCCATATTTCAACTCAAAAATTAATAGTAATAACATGTTAAGTAGCATAAATTGAGTAGTAATTATTTGCCAGACACTGTGAATTACGTAATATTATCACCTGTATTCTGTAGATGAAAGAAAAATGTGTGGATGGGTTAAATAAAATATTCACATTCATATAGCTAATATATGGATAAACCATGATTAAAACAATCCTTCTGAATTCTCTGTCTGGTGCTCAAGTAGAGACATAAATCAGGAAAGTTATCTCATTTAGTCTGCAGGAAATGTAGAGAGGACTTTTAGGTATGGCAGTTTGGGACAGACCTAGGATAGATGTACCTATTCAAAAAAAGTGGAAAAAGAGAAAAGGGGGATAAAAAAGTGTCGTGAGAGTTGACACAGTCCAAGCATTCCCAAAACCAATCATGGAAAATTCTAAGACATCATAAGCCTGAAGAATTATTGTCTTTGATTTGAGGCTTTTCCTTCCTGACTCACTGGGGCAGTGGTCCCATGTACAAGACTCACTCTGGCAGGAGTCCTGCATCTGTGGCTCTGCAGGTCCCCTTCTGTGGCTGCCAGAAGACTTCGATCTTGCTGTTTTGCCCCCATAGCTCTGCTGGGTGTTGGCACCACTCTTTGAAAGTGAGATGGAGGCAGCCTTGTCCCATCTCCCACCCTAGGCTGGAAATGTTTCTCCTGCTGTGTCCTCTGTGCGATGTTTGGTTGGTCTGTGGTTCACATCTCCATTAATCTTATCAAATGGCCAGTCTCTATACCCTTCTTGATCTCTTCCAAACATGCCTTCTCATTTTTTTGGTAATAAGGGCAGGCTTATAAATTCCAAATCTTTATGTTCTGGTTCCTCTTTGCCTAACAATTCCATCTTCAATCCAGTTCTTTTCTGTAGCATGTTACTATGAGCAGTCAGGAAGAAGCAAGACACCATATCTAAGCTTTGTTTAGAAATCACAGCCAAATTATAATTTAATCACTCACAAGTTCTCCCTTCCACACAAACCTAGAAAAGAAACAGTTCAACTAAATTCTTTCCACTTTATAACAAGGATCGCTTTTCCTCCTCTTTCAAATAATATATTACTTATTTCTACCTGAGATCTCAACAAAAAGGCCTTTACCGTCCATATTATCACCAAAATTCTATTGTCCAAAATTTGTATATTCTCTATGACTACAGACACCTTCTCTGTAGCGCTCCTCTTTTTTTTTTTTCCTTTCTGAGCACTCACCGCGTTTGCTTCTGTAAGTATTTTCATGGAAAAATCATCAATTCCTATAACATGTATGTTAAAATTCTTCCAGTCTCTACCCCTTAACCAGTTCCAAAGCCTCTTTTATATTTTCAGCCATTTGTTTTGACAGCACCCTGCTTCTCCGTACCATGTCTGTCTTAGTCTTTTGAACTGTTATAACAGTAGACAGGCTTAACCGACAGACATTTATTTCTCACAGTTCTGCAAGCTAAGAAACCCAAGATCAAGGTACAGCAGATCCAGTGTCTGGTCAGTGCCTTCTTCCTGGTTTGCAGGTGTGTGTTCTAGTTGTCTTCTCACATGCTGGTGGGCAGAGAGAAGGAGAGAACGCAAGCTCTCTCTGTCTCTTGTAATAATGGCACTAATTCCATTCATGAGGGCATCACCCTCGTGACCTAATTATGTCCCAAAGGCCCAGCCTTCTAATACCATCACATTAAGGTTAGGTTTTCAACATGCGAATTTGGGGATAGTGGCACAAATATTCTGTACATAACACTTTGCACAATGGAACTTCTAAAGAATTTGTCAGAATAGTAGTACAAATCAGAGCAGAGTTTTTCAGATCAAAGAAACAGAATTTAAAAATTCAGAGTATTGTTTTTCAAGAGAGGATGATTCTCCTCTCCCTTATGGGGAATTTAGTAATGTCTAGAGGCCTTCTTTCCTGTTATAACTGTGTGAGGTGGCTGTTAGCCTCTAGATAGGCAGAGACCAGGGTGCTGCCGTACATCCTACAATGCACAGGACAGCCCTCACAACAAAAAATGACTGTCCAAAATGTCAGTAGTGCTGAGGCTTAGAAATTTTAACCTAACACAAGCACAAATGCCTAAAATAAGGCCTGCACAGGAGATAAGTAATTTCAGGTAGCTAGAACAGAAAGATGTGGAGTCCAGTAGAAAGAAAGACAGTGATGAGGCAGTTGCATGCCATGAACAGTTATATAGTTAAAATAAGGAGTCTAGACTTTATCCTTCAAGAGAAAAAGAGCCAAGGGAGGATTTTTAATAGAGGGGTGGCATGAAAACTCTGTATATCTTAGAAAAGATGTGGTTTATGCAAACCAAATAAGAGCATGCATATAAAAACAGTTGATAAAGTTCTGTATAAATTTTAGGCATTATTATTATTTCACAGATGTCAGGCCTCATCATTAAAATACATTGACATCAAGTGAGATTTATTCGTTCAATAAAATATCACAGCATAATTTGACAAGATCATGTACCAGTATTCTCATGATCTAATGTGTTGCTACTCCACCTCTGGATAGCTCAATCATTTTCTGTTTGATTTCTGTTAAGTGCCACTTGCTCACTTCATAGTCATTTATATTTCTGACTCTCAATGTACACATTCCCATTATTCTAAGCTGGCTTTGCCCAGGTCTCCTTCTCAGAGCTTTATATTGCTTTCACATCCACAGAAGTACCTGTAAGGCTGCTTACTAAAGTAGACACAACTAGTTAATAAATCTGAAATACAAAAAAATCAGTATTTTTCCATTTCTTTCTACTCATTCTCTTTGTTCTCCTTTTCCTTCCTTATTTTCTGTTTTTTTTTTTTTTCTCCCATAATTTGGCTAATGGCAATAGGGAAAAATACAAACAACAAGAAAGAAACCCTTACCAAAGTCTAATTAAAACATCTGATTATGTTACTCGTGAGGTATAATCATGAATAACTTTGAAGATGACCTCTGGCAGACTCTGGCAATGTCTTCCATGACTTTGCCTCCTAATATTTACAGCCTTGGGTAATTCTCTTTCTTTGAATTATTCCCTACTAATCAGGAGAATATGGGAATATCGAGAGACTGCCAGTTCTGTAATTAGATCACAAGAGATGGTGACTTTTGTCTTGCTAGTAGACTCTCTTGCTGGCTTTGGTAAAGCTCACAGTCACAGGGGAGCGGCCCATATGACAAGGGTCTGAGAAACAAACTCCAGCCAATATCCAAAAAGGACCTTAGGCTCCTACTCTGACAAATCTTGAAGAACTGCCAGTAGCTGAGTTAGGTGGATCCTTCATAGATGAACCTTTCGAAAGATCCAGCAGATAACTTGAATGCTAGTTTTTGGAAGACAGCAAAGTAGAAGACCAGCTAAGAGTTGGGAGCTAAGAGCTACAGAAACTGTTAGATAATAAATGTGCATTTTTTAAGCTGCTGAATGTTGAGATAATCTGTTATACACTGATAGATAAGTAATGAATGGCCCTTAGTCTATGCTCCATCCAAAATTAAATTGTCTGTCTCATCAGTGACAGGCTCTGAGGACACAAGATGAAAAACTGTGTGAATTTTCAGTTGTAAAATCCAAAGAAAACTACATTTTACTATGAAATAAATGACTTCAATGGAGCCAAGAAACTCTATCTAAATATTTAGCTCTTTCTAAAATATAAATGAGGAGCAAATTATTTTTTCCCATATTATGGACAGTCACCTTTGGATCTTTGGCTATCATGTAGAATTACAAAATAATACCACTGTTGGAGTTCACATACTCTTTATTAGTTGGCGGCATAGTAGCTGCTACAGCAGATCAAAACAAAATTATAACATAACACAATAGCCATTTGTCTTGTTCATATAAAATTAAAAATGGATGCTTCTGATCTGCATGAATCTCTCTTTGGCTTTATATTAGAAATCCTGGATTTTCAATTTTGAGATTCTACTATTTTCAGTTCTTTTCTAAGATGGCCACTGGAGAGGAAAAATGGTGGAGAAATGTCATGAGAAGAATTAATGAAGAGTCTGAAATTAGCTGGTATAATTTCTGCCAACATTTCTTTGGCCACATCTAACTTCAAGGGAGGCTAAGAAATAGTAGTGTAGGGGCCCAGTAGGAAGTATAAATGGATTTAATGATCAGCAAACCAGGCTCTGCCACACACTCTGACTCTTGTACTTTGCCAATGTGAAAAGGGAGGTTAAAGGAATGTTCAATATACTTCATATTCATCCCACAGAAATGAGAGACATAGGGCTGGAATCCAGTTTCTTTAACTCCTTGTTTGCTGCTTTTCTGTCAGTAATTCTATATAGAAAGCATGTAGAATAATTTAGTATTTTTATAGAAATTTCTAAAGTTATTAAACATTTTGGCAGGCTATTATTAAAGGCCATTTGGAAAGATTTAAATATGTGATTAATGAGCACATAATTACTTACAATGCCAGTTTAAAAGAAATAGACTATGTGTCTCCATTTGTGTTGAAAGAGAAAATAAAATATAGCCTTTATCTAATCTTACATTAATGAAAATTAATTAATGGAAGTGCAGTTTAATTGCAAGAAAACTTTTAAGGGTACACGTGGGTTTCCTAGGAGCATCAATTTAATTAAAAATATGTAATTTCATTATCTTTTATTTTAACTAAATTTAAATGTTATGCTATTAGTTCAATAGCAATGGAATGGAAAAAAAATACCATTGTGTCCCAAATGAGTTACGTTCATTCTAAGGTTCATTAACCTCTGCCTAGAGGAGTTATTTCAAAGAGGTTTATGTGACTATGGGGCTGGGATGTTTAGTAGACTGAAATTGGCCAAATAGAATCATGCTGTTTCTAATCCTAGTTTTCAATTCTCCTTTCACATTAGACTGATCAGTAGTCAAAGCTTTAGTTAAACCAGTTCCCAAAACAAAGTTGGGTTTTGTTCATTTATTTTTTGAGGTGATTTATTTGTTTTTGTTTCAGACTTACCTAAAAAATTTATATATTATTAAGCAGGATTTTTCTCTCTTAATTATAGACTTAAAATATAATTATTTAGTTTCTTTCTCTTTTTTTCATTTTATTTTTGTGTATTAATTTATTTATTTTATTAAATCATAGCTGTGTACATTGATGCAATCATGGGGTATAATGTGCTGGCTTCATACACAATCTGAAATATTTTCATCACACTGGTTAAAATAGCATTCATGGCATTTTCTTAGTTATTGTGTTAAGACCTTCACACTCTGCATCCAGTAAGTCTCACCTGTACCCTTCTCAGATGCACCACAGGTGTGGTCCCACCAATTACCACACCTCCACCCATCCTCCCCCCGACCCACCCCGACCTTGCTCCTTTACCATATTCTTGTGCTATAATTGCATTATAGCCTTCATATGAATGCTATAAATTAGTTTCATAGTAGGGCTGAGTACATTGGATACTTTTTCTTCCATTCTTGAGATACTTTGCTAAGAAGAATATTTTCCAGCTCCATCCATGTAAACATGAAAGAAGTAAAGTCTCCATCTTTCTTTAAGGCTGCATAATATTCCGTGGTGTAATATACCACAATTTATTAATCCATTTGTGGGTTAATGGACACTTGGGCTTCTTCCATGACTGTTTATTTCTTTTTTTAAGAGAAAGTCTCACCATGATTACTTTTGGAATTAGACTGCACTTGGAAATCTTTTATATATGACTTTTAAACAAATGGCTTTTAGCATAGAAATGAAAATGCATAGTACTTACCACTGTGTATTTTTCAAGACAGAAGTGCTGTAGCACATTTTGATAATTGACACTCCATGCAGGCAGCTCCATAGCATGTGTTTAGCCTACTGATGCTCTGTAGCTACACAACTTTAAGAAAGAATTGGTGGGTTTAGCGAAGGAGGTTTTATAATGAAGGTGGTTCATTCTAGGTTTTAAAAATTGATAGTGTATGATAGACCCAGATTATAGGGCTGCTGGGTAGAGAGCAAAGTGCTATGGGCATTTATATGCAAGGCAGGTACACGGAGGTATTTTAGTAGAATGTTTAGTGAAGAAGAATAAGTAGGCCTAGAAAGAGGAGAGACAGAGTGAGTTATAAAAGCATAATGGAGCTCTTTTGAATGGATAAGTGAGAAATATATAAAAATTATTATTCTTTTAAATTTCTGGACTATAAATATAAGCATATATTCATCTTAAATTAGAACATCTAAAAGTCAAAACTGTTACTGGGGGCCAAAAACGTATGAGATAAATTACACACACACACACAATCACAAAAGTACTTTCAATGGATGAATAGGGATCTTAAAAAAAAAACAAACACAAATACTGAATGGGCAATATTGTTTTTAACTTCTGCTAGTCACTTCATTTTTAAAGAGTATATGTAAAACTCCAGGATGAATTGACTCATATGTATAAAAACTTGACCTTTTTGATTGAGAGGCACTATTTCAAATTGAATAATTATTATTGATGAAAGTAAGTATTGAGCAAATATGGGACATTTTAAATATTAGTTCATAAAATAACTTCAGAAAACTTTCTCCAAAACTGAATTCATTCATCTTTTTAAATTTTGTAAAATATTTTCTAATTATAATAGCAGAGATAATTTGATGAACCTAGAACTTCAGAAAATAATCAATTTTATACAATCCTATGGAAAAATTAAAAAAACAAAAAACAAAACTCAACACCACCCCATACACCTCATAGCTATTCTTTATGAAGAGGATGTTGGATCCATTTCCAGGTACAGAAAAATCAAGTTCTAGGTTATTTGTTGCAAGTGAAGATAATAGAATCATCTCTGGCAGCTTCTATGCCTCCTACAACTTCAATTGCATGGGTGACCAGTATTCCTTAGCTTTATTTTCACCCTATTCTTGGATCTCTTGAGTCAAATATTATCACATTCTAGCTTGATACATTCTAGATTGATACACTTTTCCTGACCACAGTAGAGTTTTTTACTTTATTCTTCAGAAGTTTTCTTCTGGCAGCTCACCGCCCCCTGTGACCGTCAGGGTTTTCCAACACTTTAGCATCCTTAGATCATGTGATCAATGCCACAAGAAACATATGAGAGTGACTCACATTAACTCAGTTTAAGAAGAAAGAAATTGCAGAAATGTTGTGATATGGAACCAATTTCAGGATATTTAACATTCTTAAATGTGTTTGTGATTTATTTTTCCCTCATATGTTTGTCTATCATAAGGTTTATTTTGGCATCTCCCATATAACCAGTAAAGGTTACAATTGTCTATAGTGATGGAAGAGTAGGCATAATGTATCATAACAGTATAGTTTAAGGAAATTTAGATAAATGAAATGCATAGTAAAGTCAAAATTCCTAAGGAATATAAAAGGACAAACTAAAAAAGTGAGGCACAATAAAAATGTAGCAGTTAAAATAAAAATAACAACAACAATGGTATGAGGAGGATCATAAACTCTCTATCATCTTAGGAATAGGCTAGCCTGAGGGGATAAATGTGAGATCAGGTGACAGTAACATGGGAGTTCTCTGGAGACAGCATTTCTAAAGCTCCACTGTATATATAGCTTAGAGTTGAATGAGCACTTGTTAGTATTCAGAAGTAGAAGAAAACATACTGAAAATAGAGACTAGAGAAATAAGGTTTTGAAGAGCTATCAAACCTCTCTGGAGTGAGGAATACAGCAATTGTGGCTGAGACTAGGAGGAGAGCATTATGTTTCCCTCCAATTCTCCACCAAATCTGGTGAGTCTCCACTAAACACTGGTGGGTTCCCAGCTAACAATCTGGGCTTCAAACTGTATTAAGATTAAAATGGTTGACATGAGGAAATGAAATGAGAGACTAGCCTGATGCTCTAGGTTGTAAACTGAATTGGGTCCCCTCCTCAATTCATTTGCTAAAGCCCAACCTCCAATGTAACTGTATTTGGAAGTAGGGTCTGTAAGGCTCTAAGGTTAAATGAGATTGTAAGGGTGGAACCTTAATACAGTAGGAGTCCTATCCGTAGACATCAGTGTGCACAGAAGTAAAGCGTAAGGACACAGCAGGAAGCTGCTCTTCCAAAAAGCAGAAGGAGAGTCTTCACCAGAAATCAACCTGACAACACCTCTGGGAGTGTGGGGAAGTAATTTCTGCCATGTAGCCACCCAGTCTGTGGGATTTTCTGATGTCAGGCCAAGCAAGAGAATATGCCCAGCTAGGATAAGGAATATGACTTTCACCTCTCTCCACTTCATTCTTAATGACATATAAGGCAGGTTCTTGAGACACCAAGCCCCTGATATTGAGGACAAAACTCTGGCTGGCATGGCGGATGGAGATGAAAGCCAGCTACAAGCTCTCTACACAGTATAGATGGTCTACATTATGTCCCAAAGCAACAATTTTAGAGGAATTTACTTGGCCTGCTGACTTAGGTAAATATTAGTTGTATCTTTGAAAATTACAAATAAAATGTTGATAAGAGACTAAGAGTAGAGTGGTCATTCTAAGATGCATTGTGCTCTTTCCCATTTCCCTGAGTGGAAGTTGTCCCGTGAAGGCATGGAGTAGGTCAGTGGTTAACACTGTGCTAGGTACACGAGTACAGGGAAAATGCTCAGAAGTGTTAGGAAGGGAGGGATGGAGGAGGGGAGTTTGGGAAAGTAGTTAGTACAGCTTCAGGCAGTGTCAGTCCTATTGGTTCCCTATTGCCTGGATCCAGGTTCCAGGATGTGTACAATCAAATAAAAAATGGTTAAATTCAGAGACTATATTTAGATCATGTTAACTTCTGTGTTTTACTAGGTTTAGAAGACTAGAATAACTCAATTATTTAAGCATTTGCCCCCAATCGGCTAGGCATTCACACTCAATCAACAGAACCTCAATGATGAGGATACAGTAAAGAAAAGAAGTTCAATTGACTTTAAGAGGACTAAATCTCTAAACAAAGGATACCGCATTATGCAAAAAAAATTTTTTTAATAAAGGAATGTGAAATTGGGACATGAGTCAGAGTGTGTGAATTTATATAGTCATTTATCTGTTTTAATTTACATGTTAATTGATCAATATTATTTAATGTCATTTAATAAGTTGTCTTTTCAGGGCATCCAAACATTACCCAAGCCAGTTATTGAATCTTTTCATTGCCAGCATGCACAACACTGTCCTCAGCCTCTTCCTGTCTCCAAGCCAGAAATATACTTTACTAATTTCACATTTCATTCACCCCAGAATCTAAAATCCAATTAGGCCTTGAATGATCTAGTAAGAAAATTTGACCTTCACCTTCAGAGTCAGGGGTGGTAATAGCTTTCTGCTGTTGCTAGACACAAAATGCTTCAGTATCCCTTCACCTAGATTACTCTATAAATAGCCACTTCATCCAATTCTCTTTAGAAGCCTTTCTGAACATACCTCTTATTTAGGTCGAAAACCTATCCAGGTGACCTTTTAATAGATTGCAAACTATTGCCCTCCTTTCCATTCTACTCTATGTATTTTTCCTTATAGCATGTATCACCTTTTATGATATCATTTTCTAATATATTATATTTGTTGCTTGCTGTCTGCCTCCCTTTTATAAAGACAGACCCATGAATGCAAGATCTTTTGTTCACTAAGTCACTCCAAGCACTCTGAAGAACATCTAGTCATCAGAGACATTGCAAAATCATTTATCGAATTAATGAAAAATTAATCATTCTACTAGTAATATATATTAAGTTTCCCAGAAAACATGACTGAGTATTGGTAAATAACTGATAAACATTTCTATTAGTCTTAAAAACCATCCTTAAGACTTTCTCTGCAGTCTTATTAGACTTTAGAAAAGAATAGTATATTTAAAGAGAAAATCAAGTAATACTTGAAAAATTCAATGGAATTAAATTTGTGTTTTAGTAAAATAGATTATTTAGCTTTTTTTGTTTTTTCATGTACTTAGCCATTGGCCATTTGGTCAGGCTAGCTTAGAATATGTCGCAGTAACAAAGCCAACATTTCAGAAGCTTAACGTAAAAAGGTACAATAATTCTCATAATTGATTTAAAGTGAAAAGGTTGTAAAAATTCTCATCATCTTTACACATTGATATCGGGCTAACCGGGACTTTGATCTACATCTTCTTTATTCAAATTTGCTCACAAAATCTCCACCACTTGAAATA
Source organism: Arctocebus calabarensis (assembly GCA_963573935.1). Classification (NCBI taxonomy): domain Eukaryota; kingdom Metazoa; phylum Chordata; class Mammalia; order Primates; family Lorisidae; genus Arctocebus; species Arctocebus calabarensis. The sequence continues at coordinate 4,143 of CAUYON010200339.1, read as the reverse complement.
TTCCCATTGCTTGCTCTGGTAGAGGAGAGAGTGCATAGAAAGTCACATATTTGCTCAAGAATTTCTGTCCATAAGAGGGACGCATTGTTTCTGTCCCCATATTATGGCCAAGCTCAAAATGAAGTGAGCAAAAAATCCGAAATGTATCCTGTACCCCGAAAAGGTATAAAAACAGAAACGTTGTTGATGAGCATCAATAAATTAACAAATGGATCTGTGGCTTGAGGTGATTAATACATGGCACATGTTGTTAAAAGATGTTCATATTATACACACACACACACATATCGCATACATATAATACTAAGGAGATAAAGCAGAGAAATATAGTCAATTAAAATAAAAAATGCTTCTCTATCTTCAAGGTGCTCGTAGTTTATTGAAAGAGTGTGCTTCAGAAAACACTAAAATATTTTATTTCTGATGGATAAAACATTTTAATATTCCTCACACTTGATCTACAATATTATAATCTTCCTTGAAAAGTTTAAGAGCAAATATTTTATATAGAATTGGATGAAACTTAAAAAATGTATCAATACAAATTTTATAAATGGTGTTATTTAATCATCACGGAGAATTCCCAGACCCTCCTCAGGCTGTATAACAATGCTAAATTGTTTCCCATTGTTTTCCTTCAAAAAGAACATACGGATCCAAGGATAAGAGCACAAAGCTATCTTCTGTGATTTATGGTGTTCTCTGCTTACCCAAGGCTCATTCTTGCTTTCTCCTTTAGTGACATAACATTATCATTTCCCCAGTACTCTAGGATGGTATTCACTGCATGCCTGCCTCTATAAATGCCAAAAATTCTTCATAATTCTTTGCAAAAAATCTGTTCAAATCACAGATTCATTGTTCCTTACAGGGATAAATTCCAAAGAGAACGATGTCTGTAATGATAATAGCAGTAAGCATGAAGTGGAATAAAGACAATAAAGTAGAATATAAAATAATTCTTCTTCTCTACCTTTGAGAAATTCCCCAAACATTTTATGAGTACAATTAAAGTGAACAAATTCATGATTAAACAGCAAAATGCTGTTGGTAAATTTTTAAAGTTGACAAGTGACTATCCTTCCCTCACCCCACTCCCACCATTTCAATGGTTTGATCTCATTTAATCAACTGAGCAAATAAGATTTCTCAATTCAGTGTACAAAATAACTCCCAGCCAGGGTTAGGGATGTAGCTTTCCTGGTCAGCTGCTTCAAAGGGTAATGACACTTTTTTCAGAAATTGTAAATGTTATGTTAATGAAACCGTATTATGAGTTGGTAAAACCCAAACTAACACGCTTTTAGCACATAGTTCCTATAAAGTTTATTTTAATGTATATATGCATTTATACTATTTATCTTATTCTTTCATGCTAAGTAGGTTAATTAGCCCTTGATAAAACTGTTACGGAATTACCTTATATTCGTTGGGACAAGTATTTCAATATCTAATTTCTATATCACACATTTATAAAATAACCATTTATAGTGATGGAAATAAATTACCATTTGACTTTTATCTTCTACAGAGAATATATATCACTTTAACAAATAATAAATGTTTTCTAAAAAATTGTGACAATAGATCTTTTAGTTATTCTTATAGCAAGTTGAAGACTATAAAAATCCAACCTTGATCCTTTTATAATTATTATATTTTCTGGAGACTAAACCCCAAAGATGGCCACTAGAAGTTGTTCAACTATTACACTTTTAATTAATACTACAGGTTATGATAAGTAGTGTAGAATATTAGAAATAATTTTATATTGTTGAAGCAAATGATATTCAAGCTAATTGAATGATTAAAAATATTTTATGTGCTTCTCAGACCTTGCCTAAAGGGTATTTAGGAACCTGGTAAACACAGTTATATGTGGACTTCTAGTTTTATAACACCATTTATTCTAGGTTCCTATCTCTAAGAAAAGGTTGCCATTGACCAATCTATTAAAAAGTTTAGGCACATTCTGCTACTAGAAGAGGCTGTTCCACAGCCTCACTGAGCATTTTATACAAAATACTTGCCCATGCCTGTGTTAGAGACTTGAGCCCAAGCCCATGAGAACAGACTATAAGCGTGAAGTTAGTGTTCCTTTGGTTTGTATCTCTTAATGATCACCTGAACCATTCTGCACATCCTCACCCTGTGAGCCTTTTCCTGATTAGGTTTAAGTCTCTTGCTATTTTGATCTCATCATCCCCATCAAGGGCTCTAGCAGAGACAGAATTCAAGTCACTGAACATAAGTCAAGGTGTCTGTTTGGTGTATTTGTTTCCTCACTGCTCTCCCTACCCCACTCTTAAGCACATTCATTGCACAGATAAATCAATATATTGACTGAAAATCATATTTTCATGTAGTCTTGAATTTTGTCTAGAGATAATCAGGAGTACCTATCCGTACATGTCTCATTCTACTACATGAAGACTGAGAAAACTAAACAGCACTGGGACATTTTGAAGTTCCTCCTTTCCCACTCTTTTCTGTGGTGCAAATGGTCTTGTTGGTCCAGGGTACTGGAACCTGTTACTCAGATCCACCTTTCCTGTTAAGAGATACAAGAACAATTGCAGCTTAAGATGGTACTCCTCTCTTGACATGTGTTAGAAAGAACTAAATCCTTTACAAAATGGATTAATCTATTTAACTTTGATCTTCAGAATTCACTTGAGAGACATCATTTTGCAGAATACCTAGGCTTTCTTGTCATTCCTAAAATTCTTCCTAATATGTAAAGAATATACTCAGAGAAAGTATCATTCTAGTAGAGATTAACCAAAACATGCAACCACAATTTGCATTGTTATAATAGCAGTATGTTTTATAAATTATTGAAATTGTATGAGATTTCTAATTGGATAAATGAGCCATAGTACTGGGAATTCATGGTTTTCATTACATTTACAGTTTCTTTTCTAAGGAGCTCAGACTTTACAGTGGCCCTCAGATCCTACCTTGTACCCCAGCCCTTGTATATATAATTTCTTTGCACACCCCCTGCTCACCACCCCTTGGTGACTTGTTTCTAATCAATAAAATTGTGAAAGGTGATAAGATGTTACTCCCTGCTTACATCACTTTACACACGATTGTGTTTACTTCCAGACTTGTTCCAGTCTCTCTTTCTCTTTCTCCCTCAGAGGCTTTGAAGAAACAAACTGCCATGAAATCAGCATTGAGAAAACCACAAGGCAATGAACTCTACAGACGATCTGAGAGCAATCTTCAGCATTCCCTTGCAGAGTTGAGTTTTTGATGAGAACCCAATCCTGGATGCCACCTTGATTGTAGTCTTATTACACCCTAAGCAGAGGACTACCCAACGTGTGCTTCAATTCCTGCCTCATGTAGGAACTGTAGGATAATAAGTGTGTGTTTTTAAAATTTCCAGATTCAGGGTAATATGTTATGCAGCATATATAATTAATATATAACTTTATTGACTGCTTCCAAACCACTGTCAAGATATAAACCATCCTATAATTTGCTTGAACAGTGAATAGTCAATATTGTTTTATGTATTATACTCAGACAAGCTGGTTCACGAAATATTGGTAACTACCAGGGGAAGACAGTTTACCATTGTATACACAAAAGCATATGTGAGATGTTACAAAATGCCCCTTTCCTTGTTGCTGTTTACTATCAATGTCAGCTTATTAGTGAAGGATAGTGAATGGGCCCATCTTGTCATATGGCTCCAGGAAAAGAAATTAAAAGTGCAATCGAAATGTTAGGCACCAATTCCCTCTATATAGAGGTTAGACCCTTGCCCTGTGTTTGTCATGGATTAAATCAAGACCTTAATATAAACATTTTCTGTAAAATACTGGATAACTAAGAAGCACAGGGAATTTTATTGCATGTGCTTTCCATAAAGCTAAATGGGCTTAGATTGACTTTCTCAGGTTGGACTCTCTGAATTTTATCTAAGCTTGAACTTCCTTCCTTCTTTCCTTCCTTTCTTCCTTCCTTCCTCCCTCTCTCCCTCCCTCATGCCCCCTTCCCTCCCTCCTTCTTTCCTTCCTTCCTCCTTTTCTTCCTTCCTTCCTCCATCACCCTCTACCTCCCTCACACCCCCATACACCAACCAACCCACGACCACGACCGGCCCCAACCAACCCAGCCAGCACAAAA
>CAUYON010200336.1:0-41624 GCA_963573935.1 Arctocebus calabarensis | reverse complement strand
CACCCTGGATAGAGTGCGGTGGTATCACAGCTCACAGCAACCTCCAATTACTGGGCTCAAGCAAGTCTTTTGCCTCCGCCTCCCAAGTAGCTGGGACTACAGGCTCCCGCCACAACGCCCGGCCATTTTTTTTTTTTTTTTTTGGTTGCAACCGTCATTATTGTTTGGTGGGCCCAGGCTGGATTTGAACCCACCATCTTAGGTGTACGTGGCTGGTGCCTTAGCCCGCTGAGCCACAGCACCGAGCCCCAATTAAAATCTTTTCAGAATAACTATTTTAAAGTTTTATGCGACCAATCTTTTATTAATGTCCTCTTCCTTCGTGTTTTTGTATTATCCAATGATCTGAGAGCTCCGATACAAAGGCAAGCCTGGTCTTTATTATAATAGATGCAGTATTTTTTTTAAAGACACTACTGAGATAAAATTATCTGTTTCCTCTATCATGAACCCTTTAGGGGAAAATATATAACTTTCAATTTGAAGAATTACATTTTAGAATTTTTGCTATTGTAAAGGAAAGACCCAGATAGGGTAGGATTCATTTATTTGAAATTATATGTTTTGCCTTGGTAAAGATTGATTTAGAAAAATAGAAGAGGCTTTTCAGTAGTCAAAACAGCTAAGTTTCTAAAGTGTTGTCATAAACACACATATATTAATAACACACATACTCATGTTATGTGGTTCACTCAGCTATTCCAATACATGACTTTGTTAAAGGAAAGGTCAAAAGTAAGGGGAACAAACACACTGTCTGGGCAGGGTGAGATAAAATTAAAAGATTTTCCTTGGTCCTTTTAACCTCTTTCTTTCTGAGGACATGATATTTCAAAATAGTATGCATTCTCTCTTTGCTTGTGTTAAACTCAATTTGCTAAATGCCATTAGTACAAAAACATTCAAAAATGAGTACAGTACACAAATTATTGAGATTTAGGACCATCTTTTTGGCTTTATTCATAACATCCATCCACAACTGTCCACCAACTAAAATTTTAACTTTGAATTCTTCTTTCTTTGTAGTTAGGAGGTATTTTAACATTCCAACCAAAAGCATAGGTAAAGGGGTTAAATCCTTAAGACATTAAAACACTCATAATGCTCAATTTGCTTTTCTTTCTCTAACTTGCACACAAAACATCCAAATTGTCAAGCATTTGCTGTTTTGTAGATGTTACACCCTTACCCCTATGCCATGTAAAACTCTGTTAATCCAATGACACAGCCAATCCAATTCCATTCTATAGTTGTTTCCTTAGAAACAGATACATATGCACTGAAATAGACCACACAAAGAGAAGAGAGAAGGAGAGAGAAAAGCAGAGAAAACTCTGCCAGCCCATCTTAAATGATTGTCAGTATAGGTTAGAGAAGGTATCCATCCCAAGTGGTACCCGATTCTAAGTAATAAAGCAAACGCAGTGATGGGAAACATTGCCATTTTATACTTCCAAATCAACTTGTGCTTAGTTAGTCTTTCATTTAAAATATACTTTTCCAATTCCTAATGAAATAATCTATTGAAAAAAGTCAACAAAGTGAGAGACACACGATCCTGTTTTAGCTTTAGCTTTGAAAACTAAAATTCAATAACTAGTATTTAAGGACAACTAAAGAAATAACACATGTCAACATAGCATCAACCGGACATGCTCTTTTTAACTACACATCCTTCCAGCCTTTACCCACAGTCCCTTGCACAACCCTCACCACAGTCCATTATGCTGGTGAGAAATTGACCAAGAAAGAATCTGAAGCAGATAAACAAAGCTTGGATGGCCTAAGTCAGGTGTCACTGGGGAATAAACTTCTGAGTGAACTATATGTTATGATAGATGGCCCAACCTAGCCTTATTTCCAGGTTCTCAAATTAGTCCCTTCTTTTCTCAAACTTGCCAACTGGCAGCCATGGAAAATTCTGACAGGGTCTCTTTTTTTCTGACAGGGCATAATTAGAAATGCAGGCCCTTTTCCTTTCTGCTCTATACTGATCATCTAGTCAGGTTGAGAACCCTCCCTGTAGCCGAAGTCCTAGAGAGTCGGGTGGATCCCACAGGGACCTCCTGAAGGAGATATTTAGAAGAGTCCCCTCCATCTCTTCCCACTGTGATTCTCTATTCCTTAATTTATAGCCTTTATTTTAGATGTCTCTTCATTTGTAAGGAAAATTAACCTGTTTTCTCCTCTTCTTTCTCCTTCTTTTTGCAGGAGGCATTGAAATTTTCAGCAGATAACTTCCAAGGACATATTGCAGGATTCTGTAATAGTGAACACATGGAAAGTATTAGAAATATTTATTGTCTGTAAATACTGTAAATGCATTGGAATAAAACTGTCTCCCCCATTGCTCTATGAGACTGCACATTGGTCATTGTGAATATTATTTTTTTGCCAAGGCTAATCCAATTATTATTATCACATTTACCATAATTTATTTTGTCAACTGATGTATTTATTTTGTAAATGTATCTTGGTGCTGCTGAATTTCTATATTTTTTGTAACATAATGCACTTTAGATATACATATCAAGTATGTTGATAAATGACACAATAAAGTGTCCCTATTTTGTGGTCGATTTTAATGAATGCCTAAATATAATTATCCAAACTGATTTCCCTCTGTGCATGTAAAAATAGCAGTATTTTAAATTTGTAAAGAACGTCTAATAAAATATAATCTAATTACATCATGACTCAGAGGGTGAATTATATTATTTAAGATTCCTAGTAGAAGGAACATGATCTAGTTTTTTTAAGCTCTATTTGAATACAATCTTAAGTTTAATATGTTTACACTGGTACATATTCCAACATTTCCACATTAGCTTTTAGTTAAAAAACGCTTAAAGTTCATTTTGCCCAATATTTCAGTTCAAGTCAATAGTGTGGCGGAACTACCTAGACATCATTTTATGAAGTATGTTCAATTTGAAGTGCAGACAGGGGCAGGCAGAAAAGCAGCAGAGAGAAGTCAGGAGAAAGGATGAAAGAAACTGAGTCCAGAGAGTAAGCCACAGCTAAAAAAAAAAAAAAAAAGAGGGAAGAGCCTGGTCAGGGACTCAAAGGCCATAGATAATTTTAACCAAAATAAAGTTTTACTTTAGAGATTTTGCTCTTTCTAGTAAAAACAATAATAAGCATAAAAGAACTACCTGAGAATTCTGCCAGTTAAGGTTACTACCAGATGAGGGGCGCCCATAGCTCAGTGGGTAGCGCACCATCCACACACACCCAAGCTGGAGGGTTCGAACCCAGCCTGGGCCAGCTAAACAATGACCACTGCAACAACAACAACAAAAAATAGCCAGACATTGTGGCAGGTGCCTGTAGTCCCAGCTACTTGTGAAGCTGAGGCAAGAGAATCGCTGAAGCCCGAGCGTTTGAGGTTGCTGTGAGCTGTGACGCCACTGCCTTCTACTGAGGGCGACATAGTGAGACTCTGTCCCAAAAAAACAAAAAAAAAGGTTTCTACCAGAGAAAAGAGAGAGACACGGGTTGGGGAGATATGTGACCAAAAGCTCCAAAAGGTGAAGGTAGCTTTCCTGGAATAGCACAGTTCCTGGAATTCTGTAACATCACATGGAAACCCTTTTCCATTTTGAATATCATCCTCATCGTTCCTACCTTTATGTTCAGATGAAAACACAAACACAGATCTTTCTACAGATTTTCTTTTCTTTAAATGTTTGCAACTTAGCACATTAATAACAACAACAACAAACAGAACAAAAGACCTATAACTCAAGCAAGCACATAGGTAGGAAGTGTTCTATTTATGCTCGATATCCTATTAATGCCTATTAAATGTTTGGGGGGTGTACAAAAAATAAAATGCTTGTAAGACCCTTCCACTCCAATAGGTAGGCTATTTCATATCTATACATGAAACAACTACATGCTAAAACGATCTAAAATTCTATGGATGTCTCAAAACTGGAAATTAAAAAAACACAGAGACAGGAGACTAATAAGGGCTGGGAATGAGTAGGATTATGTTTCTGGGAGGAATAAGCTGAAATTGAACTTGAGTCCCAGAGCCTTCAAAAGAGGACTTATTTTATACTTTTTTGGTCAGAATGGTAAACTTACATTATTAGTAAGCAAGTAAGAGAATTTGGGCTTAGCTTCACTTTATGTATTTGCTGGAAGTGGCTTTTACACCCAAGGAATATTAATAGTCACAAGCTAATGGTGCGGGGTGGCCAGGGACATGCAAAAACAAACCGATCCTTACCCCGCCCCCCATTGGTATAGGACTGTAAGGTCAATACTCAACATGTATGAAGCAAGTAGTTTGGAATGCCTTAAAACCACATTTGGCAAACTCCGTCTGAAAGTCTACATCTTAAGTAAGATTGTGTCAAATCCTTATAAGATGTTTAAATACTAGCTTGGCGAATACTTGGATATTAAGGCAAGAAAGCATCATATTCACCTTTAAATGCAAGTCATATTTTAAGTTTTTCTTCACACATTGCCTACTCCTAAAAAGAAAATAGGCAAGAGGGAACTTGGGGATTTGTAGCTGTCAATTTTTACCAAAGTGTCATTGATGTGATTATTGGCCACTGTCACATCTCTAGCAGTGACAAAGTGTAAAATCACAGGATAAGGGATGAAATGTGGAGATAAAAGAAGCTAAAATACTTTGGGGAAATATAATGTCATTTTTCATGAAGGAAAAACTGAAACACATAAGAAGTGTTTCAATGTCAACAAACTCTTAGTAAATCAGACTCTAAAAGAATATAGTTTGTCCTTAAGCAGTGTTTATAAAGAGGTAACAATCTAAGTAATGGCAATTTGGACCATATATTCTGGAATTAAAATAAAAATCTGTTAATCTTCATGTTCTATTCAGACCGAATTTTGAGATCTGTGGATGTTATGGAGGCCACCTTCAAAAGACAAGTAGTGACACTGAAGTGTGAAGGCCCTGTTCCTTTCATTTGTATTTTCCTAGCCATCACTGTAAAACAAGTGTTTATGACATCGCTAGGAGCCAAAATCATGGAAAATATTTAAAGTCAATAATGACATCTTCCTTCCTTGCTACAAAAATTAGTTTGAGATATAGGTCATGTCAATTCTGAGAAATATGGAGAAATTTTCTTGGGAGAAAGTATAAACATTACCTTGAAGGTTAAAAATTCAGCTTTGATTTTTCATTACCTGTTTTTTGCATGAGTTGAGCAAAGCAGCTATTTAACTTTGTGTATCTCCTATTCAAGGACAAACGAGTCAGTCTTTTTAAAATTCAAAGTGCTATTTCTGATATACTTTATAATGGACCCAACAAGAACAACTATGTCAAGTATCAGCTCAATATTTATTTTTTATAGTCAATTCATTAAATAAATGCTAAAATACAATTTTAAGAGATACCACACATGCTTAAACAACTCAAGTATGGCCTTTTGTTAAAAAAAAAAATTCCAAAATACTTACAACCATCACAGCATATTAACTTTCAGATAATCTAGAATTTAATTTCTGAGTATCTAATAGTTAAACTGCTATTTTTTTCCCCGTTTGGTCATGAAATCCATGGAAAAACAGAATAAGCTATGGACAAAAACAATGTCTTCAGAGTGTTCCACCTTCTGCAAATGATGTGTGCACGTTTTTATTGAGAATTCTAAGAAGGAAGTGTTCCTACTAAAGCCATCACTCCTTCCTCAAATAAAGGGTAAAAGATATTCCAAGTACAAATGTTTGTCATTTCCTTTCATGACATCATGCAGAAGGTGTTAGGACAAGACTATTATGAAGGATTCTATCACGCAGTGTGATAAAAATGCTGCTGTAAGTTACTCCTAAAAACTCCACTGAACATTTCAGAGGCTACTAAGATTCCAAAGGTGAAAAGTCATACTTCAAAGGTATGATCATGTGTCCCCAGTTTAACTCCTCAAGACAGTATTTTCAACCTTATCAATCTCACAGCACACTTGAACCTATAGTTAAATTTCTGTGGCACACTTGAGAGTATACTTACTGTGCTTTGAACTTCTTTCGAAAATAATTTAATGAATCATCTTTAAAAATGTTCTCGGCACACCTAAAATCCTCTCACGGTACACCAGTGTGCTGTGGCACACCAGTTAAAAATCACCAGGAGAAGAACTATTCCTTCAAAATTGTCATTGTTTTGTGAACTTGCTAGGGCATGAGCTTTGCTTTCAATATATACCATCCAACACCGGTTAACATTAGCATTAGTACAAAGCAGATGTTCGATCAACATTTGTTTCTGGCTTAATCAACTTTGAAAAGCAGAGTTAGACCAAAACTCTGCTAGAGATAGGGCTTGGAATTTTGACTATTTCTGACTCCCAGGGGATGTCCCTTTATTCTTCCGAGAATAAGCAGCTTAGAGAATAACAATTCTGAATTATCAGCTCACCAGTGTGTTCACCAGTGTGTCTTTTGTTTTTCAGTCTCTGGTTTAATGGAAACTTTTCCAGCCATGTAAGTACAAGAAGTAAAAGGTCTGTGTTGAGTACACAGCAACTTCCCAGAGGAAGGGAGGAGAATTTAAAATATCAGGTTTTCTTCCTATGAATACACAGCACAGAAGTTACCCACAGGGCCCAGTTGTGCAAAAGAGGCACGCTGCTATTTGGACAGAAGATTAATGTATACAGTTCTCAAGCAGACCTACCCAACATCAGGATGAGAACATTCACATCTCTGTGCAAGTTCCTAATATGTTCACGTTTACAAGTGCAGAGCTAAGGGATGTTTTCAAATTGCATTTATTAAACTTCAAAACATCTTCCAAAGGGTTTTCTGACGTTTTCCTCCAAACTGGAAGACCTTTATAAATTGGAATAAATGAAAAATATGTCACCCCTAAAAAAATGGATCATTTTAATGGTGTCTCCTACTCCCTGCCAAATCTACATTACTTTGGGGCCTGAAAAGCAAAATAGTTAATCCATCTTTCATTTGAGTAAGGTAATTGATGGTCACAACTCACTAAGTCGTCTTTGAAAAACTGCTGGGAAGTGGCTCTTTGGCATTCCACATTCTACAAAATAAATGCAAATCACAAACCGTGCCACTTTGAGTTAAGTAATCCTATATTCCCATCACTTTTCCTTCTATTTGTTGTGAGTTTTAGTAGAACTCTCTAGTCACTGTAGAGTACACAGGAACATATTGAAGAGTCGTTTCACAGCTAACTAGAGATGTGAGAACCTAGAAACAGGCAGGTTTTCTTAGGGAGAAATTTTTTTCTTCGGATCGCACAGTAAGAGATTCTTAATTGCCATTTCCCCCAACAATCAGAGGACGTGTTTTACAACAACATTTTGTAACCATGTTATAACAACTATTGTGTCAGAATAAATTAGCAGAGTGCCAGCCCAGCAAATAATAGAGCAAATATTGTTTTCCATCAGCTTATTATACTTGTTACATTTACCTAATTTATACCGTACTCGGTCTCACTTAATCCTTCCAAGCCTCCCCTGAGGAAGATCGCCTTCGTCACCATTTTACAGATGATGTGACTTTACATAGACAGATTGGATAATTTGCCCAAGACCATAGTTTGTAAGTAGTAGAGACAGAATTCAGAGCAAGTTTCCCCTGACTACAGAGTTTCTGTGCACCATAGCTTACAAATAGTGTAGGAAAGCTTGTTTCACATGAAACATCCTTTAGACCAAGCTATTTTTGTTTACTGTCAGCAAGTTCAAGGCCATCGCACGTCTAAGATGGTCCTATTTTGCTTCACTTCTCTGCTGGCCCGGTGAGGGCATCATTTTACCAGCTTCTGTCCCTCAGGGCATCTTCTAAGACTAACTGCTGCCTTAGATTCCAGAAAACTCTAAAACATTCTCTCTCCCCAACACCCCCCCTTACACACACACACACACACACACACACAGAGCCAAGAAGGCCAGGTGTTTGCCCAGACCCATGAATGGGCAGCTGTTGCTTTAAAGGGAGTGTGGCAGAGAAAGGCAAGGGAGCCCTGGCTGGCAGGCAGGCATGTAAACTATACAGAGAGCCACTTTCTGTAAGAAGCTAAAACAGATTGAAAATGGGACCACCTCAGAGATGAAATCTTTCCCCTCCTGTTACCTCTCAACCTGCTCCAAAACGCCAGTATTCAGTTTTTCCAAGTCTCTCCTCCCTCCCCCCTTCCCTGGGGTATGCTGATTTTCTATGTGAACACTTGGCTCTGAGGCAGAGCAGTTTTCCTCCATTGAGCAGTCAGAAATAATTTCGGCAGCTAATGATTTCCCCAGCTAGCAGGCCTGTGTGCCTACTCCCGCTCCTCCAGCCACTGCCCACACAGGGGCCGAGAAGGAGCGTGCCAGCGGCGTTTCTTTTCAGAGGGTTTTCATCTCTGGGTTGACTTTGGGTGACTTATTTATTTATTTCTAAATTACATGGAAAAAGAAGAAAGAAAAAGTTTCCATTGATTGAGATTGACTTGCTTTAGGGAAGAACCGTGCTTTTCCTCAGGGAGGGCGCTGTGGGGACAATGGGCCAGGGCCCACGTGGGTTTCAGCTTTGTTTTCCATTTGGAAATCAGCTGGGGATCAGGGGGTGAATATAACACACTAGCTCCTGGAGGTGCTGGCTTGACTTGGTTTGAAAGCACCTTCTGCTAAAGCCGCTTGAATTCTCCCCAAATTCGCCTCCCAGAGCCTGAAACTCTCTACCTTTTTGTATCAGTTACCTTTTCTTCCAGTTTTATAGCTCTGGATACAATTGTGTAAAATCCTGCCCTACTCAAAGGTGTCTCTGCATTTTACACTAAGTGAATCTTTTTTAAAGAGGTATAAACTGGTGGTATATTTTATTGCCCAAAGGAAAACATAAGTCTTAGGATAATAGTTGAATAGACTTCATTGACTTACTAAATGAGGGTGGGGGGGAAGACGGTTTAACTTTTTTAGGTAAAAGACCACCATGTTCCTAAAATTAATTAGTCCTCATTACACATGTTCCAAGAATCACACAGACTCACCTGCCCAAGCAGGGAAGGGTAGGCTGTGATCAATTCTATCTGTCCTGTGGATTGCTACTCTGCTATCTATCAGGTCCTATGGTGTCACAATCAAGAGGCAATTAGGGCGAGAAATAAATGTCAAAACAGATTATTTTTAAAACAGGCAATCCTGACTCCAGTTTGATGGCCGGGTTGGTCTTTCGAGACACCACACTGAATCCACAATTGCTTATTTCACCTTTTCTTATGCTCTGTACATTGTTAACCTTTGCTTCCCATTGAGATGGTGTTTTCCTTTGAGGGTTGGCCCAGAAGCAGCCTATTGCCTGGTAAATATGCATCTCATTGGTTGGGAATGACTCCATCCCTAGAAAACATCTCATTTGTTGGAGTTGGACGTTCCACTTGCTTACTGTCAATATACACTGTAGTTGAATGCAAGTCCCAGTTTTTGTTATCTTTTACTGTTCACTGGGTTTACTACAGTTATAATGTAGTTTATTGTAGTTATAATGGCAACAACAATAATTCCTTATGCTTTGGTGTTACTATAACCAACACTACATAACTAATGTCTATGTAGGACCAAAATTAACCTGTAATCTATAATACAAATCCAGAAATGCAAGCTTCTAATATTTTACATACATGCGATATACTTTGTAGTAATGTAATTGTTCTCTCTAGCTGAGAACTAAGAGCTTTAGAAATGGTTTTAGATTATAATACAGTGGAATCTCTGTAGTTAACTACCTCCTTACATTGGCCAGGTCTTTATACTGGCCACCTCCTTAAGGTGACCTGATAGCCATAGATCGGACATGCATCACATGTATGTATCAGTACAGCAGGCCTAGTTCCTTATGCTGACCACCCCGTATCCTAACACAGCAGAAAGAGAATCAGCTAGCTTTCCTGACCTCTTCTTACAAGAAAGGCACTAATCCCATTCAGGAGAGAGTCAGCCTCTTGACATAATTACCTCCCAAAGGACCCACCTTTTAATACCATCCCATTGGGATTAGGGTTGTAACATATGAATTTGGGGGAATAAAAACATTGTACATGGTTCACTACAAATGTTTGAGATAGACTGTGTTACTGGTCCATTATTTCACTTCTAAAAAGCATAGTTAATAGCATCCTTTCTGACTCACGCATGCAAGATTCAACTTGCTCAGCTTATTGAGGGCTTCATATGTTTCTGTCCATGTGGATTTTATGTTTTTTGGTTTTTGCATATCTCAAAACTTTCATAATGACCACATACACCCATTGCTGAGGTCTTTAGTGTTTGAGGAGGAGGCATGACAAGGAGTCTCCTTTTTCATGAGCTAGTTTTGGTTAGGTTCTAGTAATTGTATCTAAAAGGGTTCTGAAAGACAAATCTGACTGCTGACTTTTCCCGACTGTCTCGTCTTCATCAGCACCATACCTACTTTAGAGAATGTCTGTGAGCAGCCACACTGTACTGACTGATCATCTTAAGACCTCAGGAATGAGCAGTATAAAAAAGGGGTAACACACTACTCATGTATATTAAGACAGGTTTAAAACATTAGGCTGCCTCTTTTGAGGTATCTTTTTACCTGACCCCTAGGATCATAGGTCTTTTTGGTCCTTCTGGATGACTCTATCTTCAAACACTGTCCACCACTGCCCCCAACCCATTAACACACTGCAGAATGGAGTCAAGATCAAGACAAACAAGCTAACTATGGAGCTTCTTCAAATCAATCATATTTAGATGTTTCTATAGAAGAGAAGCCGTATGCTGTGTGGAGGAAGAATAAAGAGGGAAAACTCTCAAGACGGCCAGTAATGAGATTCTCTTCTGTTGCCTGTGAACAGTTTCCCTCTAATGTCATGTTTGCATCCCCAGTTGAGCAAAAGAAAAACCTAGATGATAACCAACCCCTCTTTTATCCTGCTCATTCCTGTGGTATTAAGATGATCAATCGGTACAGGCTGCTCACAGATATTCTCTGAAGTAGGTATGGTGCTGATGAAGATGGGAAAGTCAGGAAAAGTCAGCAGTCAGTTTTGTTTTTCAGCCTCAACATCTCTAGAAAGCTAGTGAGCCATCATTGTTATTCAAGCATGCCCAGCTCCCTGCAAGATGCTTACAGTTCTTCCATCACAATCATAACTCCCCTTCGGTCAAGCTCTGGCTCTTTGTATTTTCCATACAGAGATTCTTCTTGCACTATATGTGAATTGCCTGCCTGTTTCTTTATATCTTGATAGCCTGAAAGCTCCATGAGAAGTGTATCTTTTGTTCCACCACCAACACATGGCACATTCTGACCAGTATGAGGTGCTCAGTAAGAATATGCTGACCAGGGCGGCACCTGTGGCTCAGTGGGTAGGGCACCAGCCCCATACACCGAGGGTGGCGGGTTCAAACCCAGACCCAGCCAAACTGCAACAACAACAACAACAACAAAAAAGGCTATGCTGTACAGATTCAAATGTGTTACCTCTGAATGGTATGACCTGTAAAGACAAGAACGTTCCCTACCTCACTTCTTTCACTATATTTTTATCAGAGCCATGCTTAGCATTATATGTGTGTGTATATAAGTATGTAATAATTAGTAGTAGTATTTCTCGTGACTTTCCCCCAGAGAGTCTCTAATAAACTCCTCTCATTATGGGCACTGATCACCTGGGTTCTGTAAGCTGAATTGCCCACTTCCATCGTATACCCATCCATGCAATAAAGTATAGTTTACTTGTTTTCAAATAGATTACATGGTATTTGCTAATACATAAATTATGCTTGTAGGGCTATGATTTCCAAACTCGTTCCTTTCCTCCTTTTGTTTTCCTTGCTCATCATTCTGCCCATATCCTCTGATGAACTTATGTTGACTTCCTATTACACTTTGAGTCAAACACAATTTTCCAAATATTCCTTTCAAAGGCCTCTCCCAGCTTGACTCGCCCTCTCTAACTGCTTTCATCTCCTCCTCTAACCTAGCCTTCACCTTCCAGACCAACTAAATTTATTGTCATGTGGTTCCTTCCACTGGTTCTTCCTCTCCTGGCTGTGAGCCTTTGCTCAATTTTTTCCATATCTATGGAACAACAACCAAACCACAACCTTCTCCTCTTTAAATCACAGCTCAAGGACCAACTGCTCCAAGAAGTTTTTCCCCACCCATCTTCCAATCCATCAGATCATCACTGACCCAGACTGCTACCACAACATAACCTTGAAATGACTGAATTTATAAGTATGGTATGGCTGTAGTCCAATTTCTGGCTTACGTCAATACGAAAAGGCCTAATCTCAGTATTAATCAATGTTAAATTTGGAAAGAACCAGAAGAAATGTTCAATAGTCATTTAATTAGCAGTGTAAAATTTAGCATTTTTGAATGAAGACAATTAGGTATACTTCATTTGAGTTTAATGCCTTTATTTCCTACCTTCTTCCACAAGGGATTTGAGAGCCCTTACAGTAACAAAAAATGCACTGCCAATTAAAAATAAATATCAAGGTCAGGGAAAACATGAATTAAATAACATAGTGAGATTATGGAGAACATTGGAATGTAAATGATCATGCCATAACTCCTTGGTTATTAAAGTTGGACTGTCCATTTGACTCTGATCTTCTTGGCACTAAGATTATTAATTATTAAGCTATATTTTTACTTGATATGTGAAATTAACTCATTGTCTTTGACTCATGTCAAAAAATTGTCAGGTTACTGGTACTTCCTGGAGTTGATGCAATAGTATAACAGAAATTAGTGTTTCCAAACCTCTTTTACGTGAAACATAGTCCCAAAAAACATGGCATAGAAAGGGGTTCCTGTGTTCAATTTTGGAGGCTTTGAGTAATTCTGCAGAAAAGAATCCTATCTTATCTTATTAAAACACACTACTTCCTAAACTCTCTTGAACCAAATCCCCCAAACTTTTCCCTCCGTAATACCTGTCAACACCTCATAGATGTAACTTCTATCTTGGGACACTTGGAAAAAACTGGTGTGTAATAAGAGTAAAGACACCAGACCCATACCAGACCCAAAAGGCCTTAAGATGCTTCGATTGTAATGTTTTAGTTCTTAAACTGCCTGGTGGGTAGATAGCTATGAATTCTATACTTCTATTTGCTATGCTTTCTAATTATAAAATTGAAAACAAAACAATAACAAAAGAAGTTATAAACCTCTTGTGGAACTCTAGGTCCCAGAAGCTTGTCCAAAGCATGGAGCAGACTGAAAGGGGTGCTGGCTTTAGCTACGGAAGGGCCTCTGTTGCATGCCTCATTTACCATCTGGAATAATCATAGTTATTACAGTGACAATAACAGCGGCAGGTGCTTTCTGAGTCCTGCACATGTGCCAAGCCATCTTCTCAGGGGCCTACTTCTATTAATTCATTTAATCCTTATAAGACCTCAGGCCGCTATGCTGTTACTGTCCTCCCTTCACACACGAGGAAACTGAAGCCTAAAGAGCCAAGTGACTTACCGCAGGGAAGGGGCAGAGCTGGGAGGTGAGTCCTGGCAGCCTGGCCTCAGAATCTGCCTATTTCACCACTGGTAGTGCCCAAATCTTACTTCAAGCAAGTGGTCAAGGAAGAATCCCGTGCTGTGGAGACATCTGAGCAAAGACCTGGAGGAAGGAAGGGAGAGAAGCACGAGGTATCCGGAGGAACACCGTCCAGGTAAAAGCAAGGTCAACCCAATGTCTGCAAGGTAGGTATGTGCTTGGGAGTTTGAAGAACTCTAACATTTGCAACCCTGGGTGAATCAACACTCTGTCTCACTCTCCAAACTCCATCGTGTGCTCATTTATCCATATGCTTAGATCCTCAAAACACCTTTGATTCTCTCACCTCTAGAACTCTCTCTCTGAACCATTCCTCTCCCCCAGGCCCATGTCCCTTCCTTTACCAGGTTGACTTCTTTGGGTCTCACCTCCTGACACACCCTCCACTAAGCCTTCCTTGGCTTCACCGTATTTGGACTAGCTATTTCCTATGTATCCTGTAGTTCTGTGTTTTTCTTTCCAATAGCTAAGATTTATGTGGTATTAGGTGCCCCCCACAGTGAGTTGGGGTTATGTTAAGAACTAGGCTGGCATCATATAGCACAAATCAAGAGAGGAACCTGAGGCTTAGAAGACCGAGCGACTCATCAAGGTTACATAGCAAGAACCCACATCCAATAGTGCTGAAACCCTTGTTCTAAGCATCCTGCCAGAGGGCCTATGTGGCCCTATTCACATGGCTGTCACCCACTAATATCCTTGAGGCAGGGACTATGTCAGATTCCTTAGGTCTGGGGTGGTTTCTGCTCCACAATAAGCTCAATAAACATGTATTAGCTAAATGAATGGAACATAGCAGCTCTCCACTTGAGCAGGGGGCCCCTGATCTCAGGATTCACTGAATCTCCATTCAGAACACTTGGGTCCTAGACTCAACTGTGATGTTTAGCAGTTTCATCTTCTTCCTGCTGCCAGACCACACCACACACAGTCAGATTCTGCACACTTCTACTTACTCCAGCTCCCTGCTCAGAGCCTTGACACCACCCTCCTGTTTCTGAGAGCCCAACAGAAATTCCACCTCTGTCCATCAAGCCTCTGCTGACCTGTCTGACCTTTGGTGAGAGTCTGACCCAGTGAACTACTGGATGCTCAGCAGTCTTGAATCTTGACAATGTACCACCTTCAGGAACATTCCATAGATGACTGCCTCACTCTCTACTCCTGACTCTGAGCTGTTCTCTGCATCCCTCTGGTTTTGCGCTTACTTTGGACCATACGTATTTTTACTTCTGGTACATCACACCATAAAAGATTGCTCAGGTGTCCTGTTTCCCCAATTAGACAACAACGTGGTAGAAGTCAATCATGCTTTAAAAAATCTTAAATGGTATTTGAAAGCCTTCTTTACCAAATTTTCTTTTTAATTAAAAAGAAAATTTTTTCGTTTTAATCAAAAATGCTAATTCAGGAGATAGTAAGCTTTGCCTAGCACTGATATACAAGAAGTGGTTTTACATATTATAAAGTACGAAAAAAACTTTTAAATATGTAATATTTGAATTCTTCCTATGCTTTTTAAGTTAAAACTTTATAATATAATAGGTTGTGCTCTACATCGAGTTTATTTTCTTCTTTTTATTCTAAACAGTTGGTATAGGATCACTATTTAAGAACAGGCTGTCACTTGCAAATGTGATAATTTCACAATAACTCCTAAACAAACATTTCTCGATGAAGATGTTAATCATTCAACATACACACACACAGTTTTAAAGAATCACACCGCTGATTTGGTGGGCAATAGTAGAGTACCATGACACTGTGACAATTATAGACCTGTTTTATTAGCATAGATTCTCTTCATTTGTAACGTTTCCTAAGACTGAGCATTTCTAATGTACCGAACACTGTGTTGAGAGCTTCGTTGGCATTGTTTCTTCAATCCTCCAACACCCCATGAGACAGGTGGAGCTTTTATCCTATTTTGCAGATGACGACCATTAAACTCATTGGTTCAAAGAACATGTGCCTAGAGAGGTCGTGTCAAAATGGAAGCCAGCAATCTAAGCCCAGAGCCTCTACCTTTCCTAAAACATGGATTAATTCATAACTTCAGATACCATTTGGGAACTTAGAAAGTAGGAAAGTTCGCTACATGATCTTTATAATTGACAAATAAATGGGAAAAAGAAAAGAGGGGGGAAAAGCATAAGGTAAAATCTGGAAATTTCTTATGTTGATTTGATGTGTATGGTCTATTTGTCTTTGAGAAAAAATTGACATTTTTCCATTAATTATAAAATAGTTCTGGGCTGGATAAGGTAACTCACACCTGTAATCCTAGCACTCTGAAAGGCCGAGGTAGGTAGACTGCTTGGTTCTGGAGTTCAAGGCCAGCTGAACAAGAGCAAGACCCCTTCTCTACTAAAAATAGAAAAACTAGCCGGGCATTGTCATGGGTGCCTGGCGTCTCAGCTACTTGGGTGGCTGAGGCAAGAGGAGAAGTTAAGTTCAGGAGTTTGAGGCTTCTGTGAGCAATGAAGACACGGCACTCTACCCAGGGCAACAGAGTGAGATTCTGTCTCAATAATTAATTCATCAATTAAAAATAAATTGTCCTAAATTATGATAAAATTCTTGTTTCATGCCACATTATCTTAAAAGTTATTAATTATCCTAAGTCAACCATAACAAAAATGATCTATGTAACCAAAAACATTTGTAGCCCTATAATTTTTTAATAAAAAATTATCAATAAATATTTGTAGCCCTATAATTTTTTAATAATAAAAAAATTACCAATAAACAAACACTACAGATTTTCTTATATTAAAATTTTTCTTTTGAATATCAGTATATACCACTTTTTAACCCTGATGATTATCTGATCACCCACTTTAAGAAGTCCCTTATGGCAAAATAACAAATCGGCAAAAACATTGGATTTACCAACTTAAAAATGTTAGTTTATCTGTGTCTAAAGATCATCACTCTTTTTTTGTAAAACTTTTAATGTATTTTCATCATTACCAAATACTGACTGTTTTAAAAAACCAGACCAACAGAATTTTTATTGTAAATTGTTCAATACAAGATTTCCAGAGTTTCAAAAGTCCCCCCCGTGCTTCAATTTAAAGCACATGCAAGAAAGCTGAAAGAGAATTAAAGATTTATTCCCCCAACCAGTTATTATCAAGACTGGTATCTAAGACATATATCTTAAGGTTATTTACCAGAATAATTTCAATCATGTTTTATAAACTGTTCTGATTGTTTGACATGAAACAAAATAATCATAATCTTAAATTCAGCTGACAACCTGGAAGTGACCACTAGGTGGCAGCACAGGAGACACTCAGCCTTGAACAGAACTTTAAGTGGCAGGACACAAGGGTTAAGCTGGGCGGGAGAAAGGTATAGAAAGGAAATAAACAAGATTGCTCTTTCTGTTACACAGTTCAGATTGTGTAGCTTTGCTGACCTGCTCCCTTCATGGGTTAGAGAAGATGAAAACAAGAATTTCCTTTGAATGGAGGGGAAGAAATCCATAGGCTCTTTCCCTTTAGTTTTTTCCTTTATATATATATATGCATGTTTTTGCATAGCTGTATGAACGTATAATTTTGTGCTCTTCTAATCCACTTTACACTGATCTTTTTAAAATATAAATTGAATCTTCTGTTTCCCTTCTTAAAATGTCAGTGATTTCTCCCTGCTCCCTGCAAATGGCCCTAGATGGTCCCTCTGACCATTATTTCTTCAAAGTCACCTCCCCGAGCCTACAGCACCTGGCACAGCAGAAAAGCCCTCAATTTGTATGTATTGAATTTTTTTTAATTTTTTAAATTATTAATTGTAAATGACACATGTAGTTTACCAACCTAACAATTTTTAAGTGTACGGTTCAATAGTGTTAGATATATTCACACTAGTGTGCAACGGAGTTCCTGAACTTTTTCATCTTGCAAATCTCAAACTCTATAATCCATAAACAATTTCCCTTTTTCCTCTCCCCAACTCCATTTTACCTGGTAACCACCATTTTATTTTCTATTTCCATGAATTGTACTACTTTGATACCTCGCATAAGCAGAATCATGCAGTATTTATCTTTTTGTGCCTGGCTTATTTCCCATAAACAGGCTCAGCGTCCATCCGTGTTGCAGCGTGTGACAGGGTTCCCTTCCTTTTCAAGGCTGAGCACTATTTCGTGGTACGTATAGACGGCGTTTTGTTCATCCATCATCCACCAGTAGATCCTTGCAGTGCTTCCCTCTCTGGCTTTTGTGAATAACGCTGCTGTGAACAGGAGTGTGTGAGTATCTCTTTGAGATCCTCTTTTTATTTCCTTTGCATACATACTCAGCAGTGGGATTGCCGGATCATAAGGTAATTCTATCATTAATTATTTTAGGAATCTCCATACTGTTTTCTGTAGCAACCACACCATTTTACGTTCAATTTCTCCCATCCTCATGTCTCTTACCTTCTTTTTTTTTTTTTTTTTTTAATTAGGTATGAGATATCCTAACAGGATAATATCTCTTGTGGGTTTGATTTGCATTTCTCTGATAAGTGTATTGACCATTGTTTCATATGTTCATTGTCCATTTTTATGCCCCCTTTTGAGAAATGGCTATTCAAATCCTTTGCCCATTTTTAAGTCAAGTTATTTGTCTTTCTGCTGTTGAGTTATGGGAGTTAATACATTTTCTAGCTATTAACCCTCTATCAGATATATGACTTGAAGATATTTTCTCCTATTATATACGCTGCCTTTTCACTCTGTTGATTGTACCCTTTGATGCACAGAAGTAATGAAATTTTTTAGGAAAGGAAACTACATAGTCTTCCCAATTATCATTCCTGGTGGCAGCCACATCATCCTTCCACTCAGTAAGTGGCAGCATCGTAATTTACTTAACCATCCCTCTATTATGAAACATTATTTCCTATTCTGGATAATGCCTTAAAAATAGATTTATTCACATAGGTTTTTTTTCTTCCTCTTGATGATTATTTCCTCAAAGTATATTTCCAGATGTAAAAATTACTGAACCAAATAATATGAACATTTTATGGGTTTTGGTACTTTTTTCTAAATTTCTTTCTTATTAATTTCCATGACCAGCTATAATATTATAATACCGTGTGCCAAGTACTTAGCTAAATTCTTTGTAATAATGTCATTAGTTCTCATATCAGTGCTACAGAGTAGGTAACATCAGCATTTTATGGCTAATTGTATAAATTCGGAGAGATCGTATTAGTTACCAAGGTCACACAACTTGTAAGCGGCAGAATTATCATGTGATGTTAATTCTGCCTGATGGCAAAACCAGTGTGGATCTTTTCATGACACTGCACTGCTTGTCTATGTTTGAGAATATTCCACTTCACCGTTTTTCACTCCAGCTTTGAGAATTGTTTGCTAATTTAATAAAAGAAAGGATTATTATTTTAAAGCATGTGCCTTTGATACATGTACGGATGAATATTTTTCCACCCTTTGCTTCCCCTTCCTATTCTCCTCCACACTGAAGGGATATTTCCTTTCTCTGCACAACAATAGCACATGGCCTTTTCACAACAAAAGTTACCACTTAAATTTTCTTTTGTGAGTTATTTGTGTCCTCTGCCTTATTTTTATGTCTTGTCAAATAATTTACCTTTTTTAAGACTAAAGATATTAAACTTTTGTCAATAATATTTGTTGCAATATGTGCTTCGCCAATTTTTTTATTATTTTTCTGTTTAAGTCAAATAGTTCTTAAGTTTCACGTATTTATTTTTATGTGGATCATTTAACTTATGGTTTCTCCTATTGTTTCTTAGCATAAAAATTAATTCTCCCTATATAAATGTCTTATGAATTTTTCTACTTTCTTGTTTGAGTTTTTCTACTTAAAACTAATTCTGATATTTAAATCTTTAATCCAAATGAAATTTATTTTGAAGCTTGTAGATGTAAATGTATTACTTTTTCAAATTTATAGATAGCCCCAATACCATTTATTGAATAATCTTTCCTTTCCTTACTATTTTGCAATGCCTAAATAATATATTAAAGTCACTATGTGAACTAATTGCTTTAAAAAATAAATTTGATATGTAATTCAAATTAAAGTGTACCATTCAGTGGTTTTGGTATAGTCACAGAGTTTTGCAACCATCACCACTACCTAATTCCAGAACATTTTCATCACCCCTGAAAGAAACCACACACCTCTTAGCCAGTCACTTCCTATTCCCCCCTCCCCCCAGCCACTGGCAGCCATGAATCTATTTTCCATCCATGAATTTGCCTCATCTGGACATTTCATACAAATGAAATTGTATAATATGTGACCTTTTGAGAGTGGTTTCTTTCAATTATTTCAAGGTTTACCCATGCTGTAGCATATATCAATACTTCATTGCATTTTATGGCCAAATAATGTATGGCTATGCCACATTTTATTTATTCATTTATTAGTTGATGGACATTTGGATTGTTTCCAGTGTTTGGCTATTATGAATAATGTATTTCTTAACATTTGTATAAAAGTTTTTGTGTGGATATATATACACATATTTTTTTTTCTCTTGGTTACATACCTAAAAGTGGAATATCTGGGTCATGCAATAACTCTGTTTAACTTTTGAAGGAACTTCCAAACTATTACAAAACAGCTGTATCACTTTACATTCCCACCAGCAATGTGTGAGGGTTATAGTTTCTCCACATCCTCATCAACACCTTCTATTGTCTGTCTTTGATTACGGCCATGCAGGTAGATGTGAAGTGATATCTCATTGTGGGTTTAATTTGTATCTCTATAATAACTAATGATAACCATGCCTACAGTGCATCTTACAAGGACACATGTGAAATTTAGTAAGTGTAGAATATAAATGTCTTAACACAATAACTAAGAAAATGCCTTGAAGGCTATGTTAACCAGTTTGATGAAAATATTTCAAATTATGCATAAAACCAGCACATTGTACCCCATGATGGCATTAATGTACACAGCTATGATTTAATAATAAAAAAACTAATGATATTGAACAAGTTTTCATGTTATTATCGGACATTCGTATATCACTTTTGGAGAAATATCTGTTCAAATCCTAATCCTTTGCTCCCCCTGACACACACACACACTGACAGAGCCAGAATAGACGGCAGTTCTTCACTACCCCTCACTGCAGGCTCAAACTCTGCACTCAAATGATGCTTTTGCCTCAACCCCAGAGTAGCTAGGACTGTAAGTGGGCACAACAAGGCCCATCTAGTTTTTCTATTTTTAATAAGTACGGTCTCTTGTTCTGGTTGGTCTCAAGCTCCTGAGCTCAAGCAGTCCTCCTGCCTTAGCCTCCCAGAGAGCTCGGATTACAGGCGAAAGACCCTGTGCCTGGCCCTTTACTCATTTTTTAATTCACTTATTTGTCTTTTGAGATTCGAATTATTTACATATTCTAGGTACAAGTCTCTTACCAGAGATATAATTTACCAATATTTTCTACCATTCTGTGGGTCATCTTTTCACTTTCTTTATGATGTCCCTGAAAGCAAAAGTGTTTTTGTTTTATTTTGATTTTGGTGTGGTTTCTTCATTCTGATTCTCTTAACAATTTATCTGATTGGTGAAGTTGGGAGAAGGAACTCAGCAAACTAGGCTCAGCAACTTTCCCCCTCCATCTTTTGGGATCTGCCTATTTGGCAGGGAGAGTGTTTTCTGGTCTATAATTCACCCTCTGATAAAAGAGGCAGAGGGTGAATTCACTCTCCCTCAAGAGGCAGAGGAGAGAAAAACTCAAAGTTGTCCAACTGTGCCAGAGTCGATGTTTAATTCTCAGGTGAAATATTGGCATGTAGCTCCAAATCTAAAGCTATGTTCTTTAAAAAAAAAGTATCAGTAAATATACCACCATTTTTAATTGAAAAAAGAAAAATCTTCAGTTAAAACACCAAAATATCCAGCCACAAACTTTTGAGTTTAATTGTATTGTGTCTTAAATATATAAATATCACATTAGAAAAATAGATAAAGCATAATAAAGTTATAACAGGTCAAATTCTGGTCAGACTCTAGGTTGTTATTCACCCTATTTTATTTATAAATGCTTCAAGAAACTGTAAAATTACAATGTGTGACTCAATCACAATATAAAATATTGCTAACTTTTTAAAAATGAAATTTATCTTATTTTACGCTCAGCTTTGGCTGCAGAGAAAGATGGGGCACCTGTGTTCAAATTCTCTGAATGGAAAGTCAAGGGTCAGACCACAAGGCAGGTGATGGAGGCCTGCAGACCTAGCCGTGCATCCTCCTGCACACGGCTCATCCTCATGGATGTAACTGATTGCCCAAAGCACAGTGCTGTCATTTACCGCCTGTCCATCCTGCCCAGGCACACAGCAGCCTCTGCTGTCGGCTGGTGAGACTTTTTAATAACAGAAAAGATGGGCCTATTTCCGCTGCCAATAATCTTTCTCTTTTTTTTCCTAGGTGATCAAGAAACTAGCTATGTGTGAGCAATTGTGAGGTCCTGACAGATTACTACTATTGCATGAACTCCCCTGAGGTCCATGGGCCAGAACAGCATTTCTCAAGTATAGTTTAGTATAGTTCCATTGGATGTGACTGGGTTATAATAGCAAATAAAGGGTCTATGGTCAGACAGGTTTGTGCTGGATTTCTTCATTGCAGGATCTTAGAGCCTTTAATATGTGTTTTCTACGGGCATCAGAAACTCTAAGAGAGAATCCCAGTACACAGTGTTCCCAAACTTACTTGACCACACAATTTTTTTATAATATACTTTATTTTTCAGAGCAGTTTTTAGTTCACAGCAAAATTGAGAGTGAGGTGCAGAGATTTCCTATATACCCCCTATCCCACACAGGTATAGCCTTTCCCATTATCAACACCCCCCATGCCAGAGTGGTACATTGGTCACAGCTGATAAGCCTGCATTGATGTGCCATTATCACCCAAAGTCCATAACTTATATTTGGGTTCACTATTGGGGCTGTACATTTTATGAGTTTAGACAAAGGTATGGTCACTTGTTTTCACCACTATAGTGTCATACCCTGGAGTTAGATTGCCCTAAAACTGCTCTGTTCTCCCCTATTCATCTCTCTCTCTCAACTAAACACTGGCAACCATGGCCCTTTCTACTGTCTCCTTGGTTTTGCTTTTTCCAGATGTCACATAGTTGGAATCCTACAGTATGTAGCTTTTTCTGATTGGCTTTTTTTCACTTAGTAAGATGTATTTAAGTTTCCTCTATATATTTTTGTGGCTTGATAGCACGTTTTAGTGCAGAATAATATTTCGTTGTCTAGATAGATGCCATTTATCTATTCAACTACAAAAGGACATTTTGGTTGCTTCTGAGTTTTGGCAACAAAACTGCCATAACCATCATGTGAAGGTTTTTGCATGGGCACAAGTTTTCAATTCATTTGGGTAAATATCAGGAGCATTTGCTGAATCATATGGTAAGAATAGATTTAGTTTTGTGAATTGCCAAATGTCTTCCAGAATGGCTACAGCGTGTTGCTTTCCCACCAGCGTGAATGAGAGCGCCTGTCATTCCACATCCCCGGCAGCATTTGGTGTTGTCAGTGTTCTGGATTGGGACCATTCTAACAGGTGCGTCCTGGAATCGCCTTGTTTGAATTTGCACTTCTCCACGATGTGGCACATCTTCTCATATGCTTACTTTCTATTTGCATGTCTTCTTTGGTGAGGTGAATGTTAAGGTCTTTGGCCCATTTTCAGTTTCATTTCCTTTCTGGGGGGGTCTTAATGCATTAGTTAGAACTTTTAGTACAAAATGGAAAAGCAGTGACAGGATTTTTTTTTTTTAATTTCTAAAAAGATCAATTTATCTATTTTTTTCCTTGGTTATGCTTTTGGTGCTACTTCAAGAAACTAGTACCTAATCTAAAGTAAGAAAGATTATGCCTATGTTTTCTTCAAAGAGTTTTATAGTTTTGGTTCTTACATTTAGACTTAAGATCCACTTTGAGATAACCTTTATACATGGTGTGGCGTACAGATCCAACTCCATTCTTTCCCGTGTTGATAATAGGTTGTTCTTGTAACATTTGTTTTAAAAAAACTATCCTTTCCCCATTTTACTGTTTTTGGCTAATTTTTAGACTATTTATTTGTACCAGTGATTCCCATGATCTTTAAGATTCACGCTGTCTTAATTATGTTTGCTTTAAAATCTTAATTATGTTTGCTTTAAAATTATGTTGCTTTAACACCTGCAAAGGCTAGTCTCCCTTCCCCCCCAACACACAAACTCAGAACATTCTTTTGACTTTCACTCATTTTTTTATATTTATTATTTTAGATCAGTAGTTTTCAAACTTGCTTTTCTAGAGAACTATATAATTAAAAGCTTGAGGTTCCTTGCTTGCATTTCTTCTGACCAATCATTTCCTTATTCCTTGAGTTATTGTTAATGGTTTATGTTATTTTTTTAATCTATGGTTCTCCTTAAATATATCAGGCATGATTTCCACTCAAAGAAGTAAATACATATTTAAAAATAGATATACAGCCCAAAGAAGTTAAATTCTGTGACTTGAGCAAGTCTACCCAACTAGATAGCGGCAAAGACCTTCGAATATCACAATTGCTGTTAAGTTTACTGCTGAGAATCTTTCTATCTAAATCTGAATATTTTTGATCTACCCACCTGGATTTTTAAGGAAAACTGAAATTTGTGTCAAATGATCTAGGGCTATACTGGTTTGTTATGTTTCATCTCAAAGATTGAAACTCTCTACCCTGTCAAGGCAGCTGCAACTTAGTAAAAGCTATTAGCTTTTGGCTGTACTCAAATGTTATTTTAGTTTCAAGTTTGAAGAAATATTCCCAGAGAGTGGATAATATAATAACCCACAGTGATGGGAATAAATGTGCTATTTAGGAAAAGTAATACTTTTATTGCTGTTCTAATATGCACTAATTTTTAAGCTCAACAAAATCTTCAAGAGTGGAGAGACTTAACAAAGATAAAATAAGAAAACATTATAGTGGACATGTATTTACCCTTTCCCAGAAAATGAAAGGGAGAAAAACTATTTTGCAGAATAATATTGTATCTTTGTCTACCTTGAGGTCCATATAAGCCCAAAGAGGTATTGTGTAAATTTATACTATTTGCCAGGGATTTAGCAATGCAACCTATTGCCTACCAAATATGTAGATCACTCTCTTAGCACCAAAAACCCTACCTAACACAGATAATCTAGATCAGCACTTTCCTTAGAAATATAATGTAAGGCATGTACACAAAATTTTTCATTTTTAAAATGTAGCCACATTTTGAAAAAGTAAATAGAACTAGGCAAAATTCATTGCAAAAATACATATTATTTAAACCAATATATCTAAAATGTTACCATTTCAATATGGTTATTATAAAAATTATTAACAAGATATATTACATTCTTTTTTCCATATTAAATCTTTGAACCTTGGTGTGCACTGTCAGGGCCCAAGACTGGCCAGGTCTCGGGCCCAGCTTAACTAGGTTTCGGACGCGGACTGCTAAGTTACCTTGCTCTGGTACAGTTTCTCTTAGGTGCCTGAAGGCTGTCTACTTCAGTAGGAGAGAGAGAGAGTCTTAGAGAGAGTAAAGCAGTCTTCTTAAAATAGATAGATCTTAGTTTTTAGTAGAGCTTGGTAATCTTCAGCAGAGAGACGCTGTGCTGACGTTCTGCAGGCAGGAGAGGAGACAGAATCAGAGTAAGCGAGTCCATGATAGAATGCACATGTTCCTTGACTGCCTTCTCCTCCAGCCTAATATGAGGCTGATCTCTTGCCTCTCAACACCACAGGTGTAGAGACTGCCAATTCACCACTGCTCTCATCTTGTGAGCTCTCATGCTTGTTAGGAGAGCTCAATCCCTCTCCACGCCCTTTCCAGCCAGGTGTTCCTTTATTGAGCTATACAGGTATTTCTTACAACTCTCACTCCTCCTAGCCATAGGCCATATGGGCTGCAACAGTGCACTTCACACTTGCATCACATTTCAACTTAGACTAACCACATTTCTAGTGTTCATTAGTCACAAGTGACTCATGGCTGCCATTTTGGAAGGTACAGGTAGAGACCTCCAGAATCCTTCAGGTCATAGAGCCTCCAGTAGAAAGGTAGGAATGAGAAGAAGGGGAGAAAAGATGAAAACTGATGGGGAGAAAAGACAAGAAATGGAGGGAGTGTAGTGAAAAAATAAGACAAAGATAAATGAAAGGAGATAAAGGGAATGAACGTTTTCTGGACAGTTGCTACGTGTCAACAGCTGAGTAGCATAAGAAGTGTTTAGGTGCTACTTGGTAACAGTCTTTGATATCTCCTGAGTCCTTAAATAGGAAAGTTGCAATTGAAGTAAAGTGGTCATGACTTTACTGGTGATGATTCAGTAATTTAGAAAAGCACTTTCTCTCCAAGTCATGGAAAATCATTGTCTGGCTCATGTACTCAGAGAATGAAGACTAATGTGCTTCCACTATAGAAAGGAAACCATTGAGAAGGCTGCATCTGAACATGCAAGAATCCTCCTCAAAGCAAACATAATTATCCTTTCATTTATTCATTCAATAACATGCTTTGGCTATCTAGTATGTAGGGGCACACAGCCATGAGATTGGACCCAAATGCAGCCTAGGGGATAGTCAGAAAGACAAAAAACTAACCCAATAATTGTGCAAATACTTTTTTTTCAAGTTGTATCCAGCTTT
Source organism: Arctocebus calabarensis (assembly GCA_963573935.1). NCBI lineage: Eukaryota > Metazoa > Chordata > Mammalia > Primates > Lorisidae > Arctocebus > Arctocebus calabarensis. The sequence continues at coordinate 15,381 of CAUYON010200336.1, read as the reverse complement.
ATTAAAGATACTTTCCATAAACAATCATGGTATTTCAGGTAGGACATGGGCAGACAATCACAAACTGTATACAACAACTTTCAAACTCCCTTCTTCAGTGGTCTACCAAAACTCAGAAAGCCACTATAGGCTCAGCGCCCATAGCTCAGTGGTTAGGGTGCCAGCCACATACGCCAGGCCTGGCAGGTTCAAACCCGGCCCAGGCCTGCTAAACAATAATGACAACTACAATGACAATAACAACAACAAATAGCCAGGTGTTGTGGCAGACACCCATAGTCCCAGCTACTTGGGAGGCAAGAGAATCACTTAATCCTAAGAGGTTGAGGTTGCTGTGTGCTGCGATGCCATGGCACTCTACTAAGGGCGATAGAATGAGACCCTGTCTCCAAAAAAAAAAAAAAAAAAGAAAGAAAGCAAGCAAGCCACTATAAATCCCAATGAACAGGAAAAGTTTAGAGTGAGGCTTGACATTTCACATTTAGCATGTTGTTTAATGAGTTTTCAGGACATGAAATGATAATGGCAGAATTTGTCTGAAGATCCACTGTCTACAAATGGAACCCCTGCTCTTTGGAGGGACGGAGGGATACTGTCTCAGTGGTGTCGCTGGAAAGCGCAGATTCCTTGACACACTGATAATCTATAATTAGGTGTCAGATCGCAAGAAGTGACTGCATCTAAGGGAGTTAAGACTATCCTGAAGGCAGAGAGGGAGAATAGGCCATCAAAACACATTTTTCCATACCACAAGGCATTTGCCAAGTTGGCTGTGTGTCAACATCAGGGAATCCCATCTCCTGAGAGCCAGGAGGAAGCTGCTCAGAACCAGAAGGGGAAGGTGTTTTCCCCACGTCAGTCTCCCTTTGGAGACATTCCATTAGTGACATTTGCCCTTCCCCCCAAGAACAAAGAAGTGCTCTGTGTGCTAACAACATCGCTTAAAACAAAAAAGCAACACAAAATTCTCTGCTGTTATAAAACATGATTTAAAAAATATATTTCGAACCATACAGCCACCAGAAGTACACAATTATCAAAAATTCACACACGTCACTTGGCATCCCCGGCACCTTCAACTTTCTGAGCCTGGTCTCTTTGGCGTCTCCTCTTTCTGCAGGGTTACTTCCCTCCTTGCCAGCGTCAGCTTTTCCCTCTTTCCCTTTGAGGACCTTCTCTCCCTGCCTTGCGGGCCCTTTTTAGGCTCTAGAGGAGCAGGGTTAGCAGGCAGCCTTGCAGATCTTTTTCTGTGGTTCGACCTTTGCCTCGATTTTATCCCCTTCAGCCTTTCTCTTGGGTATGGGGGCAATGGCGGTAGGATGTAGATGCGGGGCACAGTGGGGCACAGGGGCACTCGGGCTTTGGTCCATCCAGGGATCATTCTCGCCTCTTCTTCTTCACGCTGCTTCTGTGTAAATGTTTGTAATGGCAACCTCTACTAAGAAAAAAATCCAAGGTGCACTAAGAGCTTACAACAAGGGGCTCTAATCTAAGATCGGGGGTCAAAGAAGGCTTCCCTGAAGAGTTAACGTTTGAGTCAAGATCCAAAGAATAAAGAAGGAATTGATGACAGAGCGGGGAGGGAAGACTCTGGGAAAAGACCCCGCGGTAGGGCAGTGCCAGGTTGGCCTGCGTAATTGAAAGGAGGTTGGTGGGGCTGACTCACACGGTGAGAGGGGTGAGGGCACCCCAGGAAGCACTGAGGGCCCGGGGGAAAGGCAAGTTTACAGGGCCACTTCCCTTGGCGTTGCATTCCTCAGTCTTGTCCAGGGTCTCATCCCATCCCAGAGGCTCAGCTACTGCACCCTGACTTCTGGAGCGAGTTTCCAGGGGGAGTCAGTGCTCAGCAGAGGAACACAGTAACTGTCATTTTCTTTCTCCACCTTTTCTGGATCCCAAAACACTCGACGAAGAACAAAATGACATCTCACAGCTCTCACTCCTCCTTCCTGACTGAACCAAAGCCTCCGGGACTTTCTGAGGCCTTCACTCCAACAAAGATAGAAACACAGGTAGTTGCAACTCGACTCATCTCAAACTTCCTGCCTCAAGGCCCCTTTCGTGTAGATCTTATGGAGAAGGACAGGGTGAATTAAGCCTGGCATTCCAGAGGTGCGTGGAAAACACTGATGGCTGACTCCCCTGGCAGGCACAGCTCCCCAGCGATGGGCCTTGTCTAGACATGGAATCCACTCTCTGTGCTGCCAGATCACTCGGGGTCAAACACATGACCCAGTTTGGCCTATGTGAGGTAAGGGAAAGTCTTCTGAGGATACTGGGAGACCATTTCCTGCTTTTAAGAAGATGACCTTGGGCCAGCATGGTGGCGCATGCCTGTAATGGTAGCACTCCGGGAGGCCAAGGCATGTGGATTGCCTGAGCTGAGGAGTTAAATACCAGCCTGATCAAGAGCAAGACCCAGACTCTAAGAAAAATAGAAAAAACTAGCCATGTAGGCATTGTGGTAGGTGCCTGTAGTCCCCTGCTACTCAGGAGGCTGAGGCAAGGGGATCACTGAGCCCAAGAATTTGAAGTTGCTATGAGCTATGACAGGGCACAGAATGAGACTCTGTCTCAGAAAGAAAAAAAAAGAAAAAAGAAAAAACACAACCCTGAAAGATATTGTTCTAATTCTGCCCCTGGATGTGATGTCTGCTTGTACTATCTGTAGCAGCTAGAGCCACTTTGCCAACCACAGGAGGACTCAGTCTCCACCTAAGATCAGCTAGGACAGAAGGAGTTAGGACCGAGGTGGCGGGAAGATCAGTGGAGATGGATGTTGGGCCATCTTCTTTCTTTTCCACTTCATCACTAATAAACAGATGTTTTTTGTGTAGCAGGGGTCCTCAAACTACAGCCCGCAGACTACATGCATTGGTGTGAATTATATTTGTTCCCATTTTGTTTTTTACTTCAAAATAAGATATGTGCAGTGTGCATAGGAATTTGTTCATAGTTTTTTTTTTGAACTGTAGCCTGGCCCTCCAACAGTCTGAGGGACAGTGAATTGACCCCCTCTTTAAAAAGTCTGAGCTCACCTGGGTAGAGCCTAGTGTTACATGTCCATGTGGCTAGGTGTGCTCGGAAGAAACTTCTTCCCACACTTCTTTTTCTTCCAAACACCAAGACATAATCTTGGCACAATAGTAGGCTTTTCCTCAGAGGAGTTCTAGGCAAATAACATTTGCAATGAGATGGAAATCAAAAGAGAGAATGAAGGAGGGGAAAGAAAAGAGAGCTCATCTGTGATTTCAGGGAGTAAGGAGATTTGGGGGCTCACCCTAAATTTGTAGTGAAGAATAGATGTAAGTTGGACAAAAAGGCACACAGGTCTTTCACGTAGACTACCCATTTTAAGAATGCATAATGGTGGAGGTCTTTTCCATATTCGAGTGGGGCCAGCAGGCAAGGTTTCTGCCCTAGGTTTGGGTCTAAAGAACCTTCTCTGCTCATGGGAACAGGCAGAGTTGACTTTCAACTATGAAGGCACAAAGAAAATGATAACTGAAATTTTGTCTTTAAGTGATGACGGTCCAGAAAGCAAGAGCAAGTCCAAAGCATGGAATCAACATCAAGGTGGAAGGCAAGACAAGAATCTCAAACAGAGCCTGGCAAAAACATAAGGAGGCAGACAAGAAAAGGCAGGCTTGGGAGGGAGACCTCTCCCCAGCCTGGGAAAGCAAGGAAACTTTAAAGGCTCTAACATGAGCTCTCAGCTCTAGTGGATGATATGTAAATTGCTGGCAAAAATACTAAGTATTGGGATTTTATAAATCGATTGTAAGTATTCACCAGAAAAGAATCTTAGCAATAATCCTAACACATCCACCAGTCACATACTTTAAATGCCTCACATAGATGGGTTGCAAAGAACTGAGCAGACCAAAATTTTCCATCCTAATTTAATTCAGGCCTGGCATCTAGGCTGGATCTATATGGAGGATTAGCGCATTATAAACCCATGTTGTTTTTTCTTGCTCCCTCAACAGGAGCCATGCTCTTTACATCTCATCCCACTTTGAACCATGGAGGCCCTTCCCTTTCTCAGACCCCCTCACTCCCAATAGAACAAGCTGAAGTCCTCCAATCTGATGGCACTACTGCTTTTAAAGAAGCCTCTCAAGACACTATTTATAATAAGTATGGAGAGTTTTCTTTGAGGTGTTTTTATTTCTTTCTTTCAGAGTTATTTATATTTGTTCTTTTGACTTTTTCAAACCTTCCTGGAAGCATCACTTACCTCTCTGTTTTTTCCTTCATTAAATCAAGTTTGAAAATCCACGTTCATGTAAGTCTTTAGAAATTTATTATCTCTCCGTGGAGAGCAACAAGGAGCCATGTCAATCTGGTTACCACAGACCACCAATGGCTTGTAAGCATCTTAAAGTGCTGTCCTTGGCAAGGGCTAAGCCATTAGAAATAAGCTTTCATTAAAATTCAAGCTCTCTGCCATGCCTGGAATCTTCCTTGAGGATACTCAAGAAATATTTGCATCATTTAAACCTGTAGTAAACTTAATGCAGACTACCCAAGTAAATGGACTGTGTCTGCTCAAGCCACCATAAAACCAACAAATATGTTTCCAAACATAAAAGAGTGAGAAAAAAGTAATGTTCTATGTATTTTGAGGAGCTTTCTTTAGGGAGATTTTTTTAATTAAATACTACCATTTGGTTTCTATAATTACCTGATAGGGTGAAAGACTGAAGGCAGACAGTGAGGTAGAAGGAAGAAAAAAAAGAACAATGTGGTACCACAGCAAGGAGAAAACTAAGGCAAGGAGGAATGACCCAATGAGAAAGAACTTGTAACGAAGCTAGGATTTCAGATCTCACCTTTGACACTCACCAGCTGGGTGACTTAGGCAAGTTACTCATCTCTTTAAACTTTTTTCTCAATTGCACACGGAAATCCTCAAATCTATTTCATGGGGTTATTAGAAGAACTAATTAAAATTATAGATAGGAATCAATTAATTTATTAGCTCCTGAAACATATTAAGTGATCAATAAGTGGTCCAGATTATTATCACAATTAGCAGTAGCAATGTAGAGATTAAGCAGAATGAAATGAAACCAAAGATATGCTTCATTTTATTCATTTCATTCCTACCATCTCCCATGTTGATTTTCTCTCTTTAGTGTCCAGAAAGAGATGTAGTAATGGAAACTGGATGCATAGAAAAGTCCATTTAGGGAGTGCAACAAAATGAACGTTTGTATCCTTCCAAAATTTATGTGTTGAAATCTTTACTGCCAAGGTGATGGTGTTAAGAGGTGGAAACTTCAAGAGGTGATTAGGTCATGAGGGTCATCTCATGAATGAGATTCATGCCCAAATAAAAAAGACCTCAGAGAGCTCCCTCACCCCTTCCACCGTGTAAGGACACAGCAAGAAGACAGCCATTGATGGACCAGAAAGCAGGTCCTCTCTGACCTTGGACATCCAAGTCTCCAGAACCATGAGAGATAAATTTCTGTTGTTCATATGCCACAGGATATGGAATAGTCTACGGTAGTTTGTTATAGCAGCCCCTTTGGACCAAGACAAAGAACAAACTTACAAGGTCATGCAAAAGTATCCTGGAGCCACACCACAACTTCCAGAAAAGAACCCTAGCAAAAGAAAAGGAATAAGTATAACGTATCTCTTGACAATCCCTTTTCTAAGATTTTTAATTGAAGCTTTAATTCACTGTTCTATAAAATAGAAGTAAAAATAATACACAGACTTGTTTTCCATTTGACAACCTCCCTCCCTCACAGCATCATCTCTCCCATTCTTCATCTCATCCTTCTCAATAGCTGGGACCCAGCAGCATCCAGCGTCACTACCCTAGAGTAAGGGTTCTTTGGTGTGTCTGCAGTTCCTGAGTTGCTGTTAAGCTGCAATTTATCCTACCTACAGGAGATGGAATCACAGTGCGCATACCCCAACCAGATGAACTCCCACTGCCTCTGACCTTGGCTATCCCCTTCTTGCAAATTATCTGAATAAAACTGGAATGACAAAGAAGCAAAATCCTCTTTTCTTTTTTCAGAAACCCTGCAATTTTCAAGCAAGGGATAATTTTGGGTACATTTTATTCAGATAGTAACAAATCGTTGAGAAAGGTGTCATTGTGTCTCAGCCAAAGAAAAGCAGTCTACAGCACCTCACTCAGGGGGATACAGAACAAGGAGTCTATATGGGTGTGAATATTCTATTCAGGCTGACTGAAGTGGTTAATATCTTCTGTTTGGTTTACCTGCAAACATCCCCACTTTTGCTCCCAATGTGATCTTTTTCTGACAGCACCAGTTATCTACTAGAAAACCAAAATGGATTGAAGTAAGCTGCATTCAGCCAAACGTTGAGGAAGTGGCCACCAGTCCACAAATGTGGCTAAATTCAACTTAATCACACATCTACACCCAAATATATGTAGTATGTGATCCACAAACAGATGCTTTTATTAAGTTCTACCATGAGTAGCATAATCATTATCTTTATAGAATAAAATATGTTTCTATTTTATATGAAATATAATATGTACAATATATACATCATATCATATATATATGTATTTGGAATAGTATAATATATGCTGAAATCTATTTTACCTAGAATGTAAGCTTCATGAGTCAGGAACTTGTCCATTTTTTTTTCATAGTAGGTATGCAATAAATGCTTATTGAATAAAAGAGTAAATATGCAATAAATTCTTTTATTAGATATTCAAGGCAAGCCTTTGCGTTAGGACCTAAAAGTGATATTGCTGCCAACATATTGTAGTTGAAAGACTCCAAGTGACTTGGCCAAGGTCACCCAACTAGAAAGTAGCAGAGTCAGACTGAAGCCCAGGTCATAGGACTCCTCATCCCATTTTTTATTATAAATAGATCTAACTTTCCTAATCCATGAGAAATCAAAAGTTGCCGCCTTTCTTCACCAAGTAACACCACTGAGCTAACTTCATTTCACCCTCTGTACCTAACTTTCTTGGATCAGGTTTATCTGGATCCCAGGACTGAAAGAAGTACTGTCCAATTCTTTAGACCATTTTCATTCTTCTCTACATCTGAGCCAAGTCAGAGGCCTTCAGGTCCATCCACCATTTTTTTTCCTTCATTCCTTCACTTCTTTTCTCTTCTTTGTTTTCATTCGTCAATCTTCACTTTTCCTCTGCTGACTCAACTAATTACTACATAAGAGACGGTCAGCACTCTCCTGGGTGAGTAAGGATGCATTGGAACACTTTCTCCTAAGGTGAGCCTTGATACCTCTTCCTAAAGGCAAAAGTGAAAAAGGAAGAAAAGCAAAAGTTCCATTTATAGAAAAGGAGGTAAACCTTAGATAATACACCTCTACAAACACATGGAGGGGTGCACGCAGAAGCACTCACACTCACACATGCACCCTCCTTAGTCCTTACAAAACCTCAACCTTGGGAGAGATGTTTGAATTTTCAGAGAATCATTAGCCTCCCATTTCTTTCTTCTTTCCACAAAAGATGAGGAACATTGGCTAATGCGTCCAGTGAGTAGCTTTTTTATTAACCACTGGTTATTAAAAAAAAAAAAAAAGGTTCATGTGTTCATATCCACATAGAAAATAAAGAGTCAGTGGGCAAGAATGCAGAGGATTTGCTTGAAAACATTTCTTATTTTAGGGGAACAGAATCAAGGTCCCTGAAAATCATGGTGTCTGTGGGTATGAATGCCCACTTAGTATTTAGCTTGTTCACTTCTTTGCTTCCAGACCCTCCTGGCCAAATTTATTGCCCATGGCCGAAGAAAGGATTTTTTTCCCCCATGAAACTTGTTTTGGCTTGAAGTAAAGTTCAAATAATATTTACCAAGATTATTAAAAAACTCTAAAACTTTTTTTCTTCTTCAGCATTTGGGGATGGAATGTCAGAAAGTGTTGACATTAATTTTTAAATTAATATTTTTGGAAGAATTTCCTTTAATAAAAGATCAAATGATCACCACAATGCTGGAAATGGGTTGATGATTGGTATCAACACTTGTCAACGACAAAGGGCAAAACTTAACACAAGCTTGCTGGCGAGTTCCCACTCAATGGAAATACAAACTATCTTCTTAAACAGAATTTTTCGATTTTCATCTTCAGCTCATCTTCAGCTCCAGGGCTGAAATGCTGACCTCAAAAACATCTTTATTGCTAGCAGAGGAAAGAGCATTTCTCAACTGAAACATATAGCCCTCATCAATTCTCCACTGCCATGTGCCAAAGAATTCTGTAACTGCCTTCTAGGCCATTGGAAAAGACTAAATATTAAAGACAGCCTTGCACTTTCCAGTCTTTCTTTGTTTCAACATCCAGCCAAGGCAGAGGGTAGCAAAGAGAATGAGCTTCATTGAAACAGACCTGGTTTATATGTTGAAGCTCCACCACTTCACTGTGTGGCCTCCAGAAATGAACTCCCCCTCTTGGCCTCAGTTCCCTCACCTAAAAAATTAATGTAAGAAAAATACCTTCCTCTCACAGTGATTGTATTGGCACTCCCATCTCCATTTTTTAAAATTTTACATATATATATGTAAATTTTTTTTTTTTTACAAGACAGGCAGGGGGTCTTACTATGTTGCCCTGCTGGTCATGAACTCCTAAGTTCAAGTGATCCTCCTATCTCAGGGTCCCATCCCAAGTAGCTGGGATTACAGGCATGAGCCACCACACTTAGCTCCTATTCCAATTTTTTAAATTTTGTTTTTCTCTGCCAAAGTCATCCTCTTCTAAAATACTCTTTTATTTTATTTTATTTTATTTTTTATTTTTATTAAATCATAGCTGTGTACATTAATGCAACCATGGGGTACAATGTGCTAGCTTTATATACAATTAGAAGTATTTTCATCGAACTGGTTAGCATAGCTTTCATGGGATGTGCTTAATTATTGTGTTCAGACATTTTTATTCTACATTGAGTAAGTTTCACCTGTACACTTAACCTAAGATGCACCATAGGTGTTCAAATACTCTTTAATAGTATTTACTTATTTAGTCTGGTTAATTATCTGCACATTCCTTCCACCATTAGAAGATAAAGCCCATGTGGGGATTACCCACTGCTGCATCCAATGCACAGTAGATACTCAGTAACATTTACTGAATGTTGAATGGATGAACACAAAGCCATCAGCACAGGGCTGGTGTGCAATGCCTCCCCTCAGAGCATATCAGTGACCAAGCCCACTATTCCTGTCATTGTGAGGTACATAAATGACCCACAGCACTGGTTTTTATCTCCATCTTCCTCACCATACAGCTTTTTGTCACAGCACACTTGGTAGAGAACACTTTGCTTTCTTTCCGGCTTTTCTTAATATTCACGTCCCCCAGGGCTTATAGTCACTTTGCCAAAGACTCTGATTCAGGATCAAGCCATCCTGGGAAAGAAAGTGACTTAAACAAATAGCTTGCCAGACCGAGTAGCCTCCGCTGACCCAAGTTTCCCTGTCTTTATGTTTTATTAGCTTTTTTCTTTCTACAAAGCAGTATTCTCAGTTTCTCAAGATAAAATAAGGAGTTTTCTTTGTCATTCATAAACTTTTGTCCTGTATTCAGGTAGGTGCCTTCTCTAGTTTGAGACATCAGCCTAAACCACACAATAAGCCAAGGACATAGGTTCTCCAAATGACCAGGCCCAGGACGCCCATAAAGTTTAATCTCCCAGGAAGAAGCCCAGATGGTCCTATTTTTACTAGCATAGACCTGGGGGGACTAAGAATGGAAACAAAGCAAACTGCCAGAGGAGATATGCCTCTCAAAATACTCACAACCTTCCAAAGCCAAAAATCTATTCTCCTTTCCTAAAATCAGGGTTTTGTTTTTGGTTTTGTTTTTTTTTTAATTCTAAAAACCCAAATTTTATCTCATTCGGGGAAAAACCAATGTCCTAACTTCCCTCCACTTTTCAAGATGAAAAAGATGATGAGCTTGGGAGGTGGCGAGGTCTAGGCTGGACTCCTGACTCTCTACTGATAGACATTGGCACTTTCTTGAGAAAATTAGTTTCCTCCTGAACAGGGGATAGTAACACCTGTCTCTTGCGATTATGATGATGATTCAATGAATTAATGCTTGCAATGGATCTGGTACAGTGGCTGGTACACATGAAGCATTCAATAAATGTTCGTTTATATCACTTGTAGCTTTGTCCTTAATTAAGTGAACCTAAGTAATTTATTTAATTTCCAGAGGATCCCCAGTCTAAAATGGGGATAATTCCTCATAGGTGACAGGAAATGAGGAAACATTACCATGCCAGCTACATTAATTCCCCATCTTACATCATCATAGAATTTGTCCTCTTTCAATACAGTACGTGACCCCATTATTTAACCTTCAAAACAGCCCTCCCTATACACAACAATGCAACCATTATTACCATCAAGGTATGAGACATTTCCACCATGCGAAATTTCCTCATATTCCCCTGTGCTGAATTTATTTAATTAAAAAATTTCTAAGTTCAAATAAATTTTAGGCCTACCAAAAACATAAGAATTTTCTAATGATCAGATTGTCGATGATTAAGGAGTCTAATCATCACCATCTTTACTGCCATCTATCCTCTCTCTCCATCCATCCTTTGCTGAATCAGACCAACTCTTTCCAAACCATCTGCTCTGAGTTTCCAGACAAATCACCCAAGTCATCTGTGCCCTGATGGCTCCCAGAGCCTACAATCCCAAGTCCTAGTGAGTTCGAGGCTGGAAGACGGGGTGCAGGCTGCACTGTAACCATCTGCCTCTTGGGCTCTGTCTTCCTTGTGAATGCACTTCCTGGGTAGCTTTGGAATGTCATAGAAGAAGATGCAGAAGCCAAATGGTCATCTTCCTAATGCCTACAGAATAGTCATAAATGTAGACAGCAGAAAAAATCAGCAGCAGGTAAGAGTGATGTAAACTCCTCTCATGGAGGAGAGTATCAGCTAAAAGGAGAAGAGAGTGAATGACAAAATAAAAACATTGAGGGTTGGCCAGAAGAGTCAGGTTAACACTGCCAGGGAGACACAGAGGCCTGGTACAGAGTAGGTCCTCAGTAAGAAAGAGTTGACTAGATGGAGGAAGAAACCCATATTCATTGTATCCATTGATGAGTAGTAATTTTTTAAATCACAACTATAAACTGAGGCCCTTGATATGATGGTCAGATCCCAGGTGCATGCCATCTTAAACTCTCCCTATTCAAAGATGACCAAACTTGCCCTGAGTCCTCAAAGCTGACAGCCAGTGGCTTTTCTGGCCATGATCCCACTGTGGAAGGGACCTCAGAGATCATTCATCCTCATTTTTGGCTTCCTGGACTCTTTGCTCCAGAGTTTAGGTTAAAAATGCTGCCTAAGATTTAGAACAAAGGGAAGGATATGATTGCCTTCCCAGGGAGGAAGGCTGATTGCCAGAACCTTCCCTTGGCTCTAACTCCCCCTAGCCAGGAGGCCATGTCAACCTTCCTGTGCTGCTCCCACCTGCAGGGCCAGCACACTGTTCCAGGTGCTGCATTTCCCCTTGGCAAAAGGCATGCGTGAGGCTTCTTGGCCAAGGCAGGCAGTTGTCCGGGTTTCAAGACATCCCTGCTGCTGGTTCCTGCTGTCTTGTTCCTGACCCTCTCTCCCCACTCCATTTAGCCTTCACCTCATGAACCCAGAGTTTCCTGGCTTCTGCCTAACTCCTGGCTCTAAGTTCGGTTGTGCTTGCCAGATTCCGGGCACTCCCATATCCAGCCAAGTGCCTTGTCTGGCCCCAAACTTTCCTCCCAGGCTTCCCCTGGCTCTTCTCGTCTTGATTTTCAATCTCTGGCTCACTGCCGGCTCCATCATTTACAGCTCTGCTTTCATACCCACTCACCATCCAGCCAAGAACTTGCACATGCCCTGCAGGGGTGTTTTCTAAGCAGTCTCGTGTAGAGGGATCTAACACCATGACCTTTCTCATTATACCTATGTTAGGATTGACCTAAAGGTGATTCTAAGAGCTTCCTTTGTGGTTAAAAGGTAGAGGTTTGCAGGGCATGTTTGGGGAAGCAGAATTCCCAGACTGAGGTCTTTGTAGGCAAAGCCTCCCATCATCCCCCACACCACTTCCTTCCTCTTAAAGGAACTGCCATTTTAGAGCAAGCAGGCATAAAACCTTTAGGACAAAATCCATTAGCACCATCTTTCAGCCCTCCTGGCTTTATCACCGCCACCTCCTCAGCTGTCAATAATTTCAACATTTTGAACAGTTAGCCTCACTCTCTCATTATATGTTCTCTCACCCTTTTCTTTTTTACCATAGACTTTTAAGTGTTAAAATACATAATTTATGGCATAGAATCATTGGTTCCAAAAGAACATTTTGTTGACTAACAACAGAAATTGTTCTAGAACTAATGCTTGATTGAACTTGGGGCATACTGACGTCAAGCCATGGGGGCACTTCAGGGAGGGATACGGGCATTCCACCTAACCAAGGGAGAAGTGCATGACATAGCCGTGTTTTACATGACAAGACGCCGCTTGGCCGTAGAAGTGCTTCCCAAACTGTAATGTCCTGGCACACACAGAAAACAGTGATATTAAAGCAGAGCGGGGGAACTGGAGGAGGCCGCTAACAGCAGAGCATCATTGTCCAAGCAGTCAGTGCCCCAAGACCCTGGCTGGCCGCCTTGAAGGCTGAGGGTGTCAATATCTCAGCACATCTGTAACCCATTTGTGGAACAGCAGAGGGTTATGACACCCTGGTGAGCTCTGACTGACCATAATGGCCTTTCCCTGGAAGAGTTTTGAGTTCCTACAAATGTTCTGAGTGGCCATGCCAGCCTCTGCTCTAGGAACTTGGGATACATCAGTGAAAAACTAAAGGTTCCTGCCGCTGTGAGCGATGGGAGGAAACATCACGAATGTGTGTTAAACACAATAAACAGGTAGGAGCTGCGGCTGTCAGAGGGGAAAGTGCTCTGCAGCAAAGATGCAGAGCAGGGCAAGGGGATTGGAAGTGGGGCGGCTGGGCCGGTTATTGCTGGATTGAGTAGATAGGATGGTCGGGTAGGCCTCACTGAGAATGTGAGCGAAAACTTGGAGAGGGTGAGGATATTAGCCAAATGGACACTGGGGCAAGAGCATTCCATACGGAAAGACGCGGTGCTGGGAGAGCGCCCAGTGGGCCCAGAGGCAGCGAGGCATCACCCGGCCACGGAGAGTGTGCTGGGAGACGCAGGACCCAGGGCGGCAGGGCAACCACAGGCCTCTGCTTTTCCATCAAAGATGTCCTTGGCCTACCCAGCAGATCCCAAGGGCAGGCATGGACCGCCCTCCCACTGCTGCCATTCCTGTTAGGACGCTGAAGGCAGCTGCAGAATGAGTGATGTATTTTTAATAAGAGAGGGGCAAAATGGCAGGCAGCCTAGCATGAAGGACTTCAAACTGGGCCCCTGTTGCCTAGCCAAATGCACCGATTCAAGTTGCTTTATGGTGGGAGATTGCCTGGCTGCAGAAAACCACGAAGATGCCATCTGTCTGTCACTAATGGCCCAGGCAACCCTGTGACTGACCTCTGGTCACAGAGGGGCCAGTCCACCGGGTAAGAGGCCCCTGACATGGCAGGAGCAGGGTGACCGTCACATCACAGGCAGAAAGAAACAGGAGGTGAGGCTGAGGCATCCTGATGTGACCTGGAGGAAATCCCACCCGACAAACCATTGTTTCCGAGCTTTGACTCCCGAGCCTGTCACTCAGAATGGCATGTGCCTTCAGCATTATGGTTGAAAGTCAATGGTTTCATCTATCTCTTTTTTTTTTATCTTTATCATTAAATCATATCTGTGTACAATAGTGCGATCAAGGAGTACAATGTGCTGGTTTCATATACAATCTGAACTATTTTCATCAAACTGATTAACATAGCCTTCCTGGCAATTTCTCCCTTATTATATGAAGACATTTATATTCTGCATTTAGCAAGGTTCGCCTGTACCCTTCTAAGATGCACCGTAGGTGTGGCCCATCAATTACCCTTTCTCCACCCCACCCTTCCCTCTCCCCTCCCTACCCTTGCCCCTTTCCCCATATTCTTGTGTTATAGTTGGGTTATACCCTTCATACGACAGCTATAAACTAGCTTCATAGAAGGGCTGAGTACATTGGATACGTTTTCTTCCATTCTTGACATACTTTGCTAAGAAGTTTCATCTCTTGAGAGGCGAAAATGAACTTGCGCCTCTCCTGCTCTGCTCTGTCAACTCCTGTGTCTTGTCCTGAGCTGAGGAACAACCCCCCCCCCCTCAGCGTACAGCACCCCCCAGTCACCCCTCCCCCATCCCTGAGGACAGGGAGGGTGGTACAAAGGGGGCCTGGGAGGTTTTCCCCTCAGTATGAAAGCAAACGTGACGGGCGTGAAATCTGCTCAGGTTTCGGTCACTCCATTTGGTAAAGCCACAGGGCTCTGCGCAGGAGGGACGGTAAGAGCGCGACGTCCGTGTCCCCAGGCCCGGGGTCGCCCTGCGGCCGTGCTAGGAAGGGAGCGCCGCCTGCAGCGTTGATATTTTCCGTGCCGTAGTGAACGTGGAAACTTCGCCCAGCCCGAGACAGAATGCATTTACTCGGGCACAACTCTCGGTCATGTCTCCTTCCAGTGTGGGAGGACAGCGCTGAGAGGTGGGAAGTGCAGAGCACATCATAAATCCGGGACGCCGGGCGCTGCAGGAGGCACAGAAAGGAAGCACTGTGCTTTCATAGGATTTTCTGCTGAAAATCGACATGTGTGGTTGGGGACAAAGGCCTTTTAGTGTGGAGGAGAGAAGGGGCAGTGTTTTTCCTTTTGAAAAGCAGGGGAGTGTCTGGGTGAAGAGAGGGCTCCGGGCTCTAGCGAAGGAAACTAAAAATAAAAGGACAGAACTTTCGAATAACTGCCCTGAGGAAATGTAGACATGCGGCCAGCTTCCTGGGCCATGGGGATGTGTCTTCGTGTGCCCGTGATTTCTGTCTCTGTGTTACATCTGAGTGGAAGCAGGTGTTCCTTGATAAAAGCCCCAATTTAGGGCCACGTGGCAGGGATTATCTGTCATTGAAAATGTCCCTTTTCCTGTTGAGCCTTCTCTCCAACTTAGGCAAGGTCAACAAGAGTCCCACGTCTTGCCCATTGCGCATGTGCGCCCGCTGGGTCGGGTTCAGGTTTCCAGCTTGCGGGGGGGGGGAGATGAGGGGGGCAAAAAGGCTCGGTTTCTTCTTGCTGCCCCCTTCCGGCTCGGAGAAGTGGCGGGACATTGGCGGCGTCCGGAGCAGGCGCGGCTCTAATCAAGGGACTCTAGGGCCGAAGTGAAAAGGTGGACAAGTCCTATTTCCAAGAGAAGATGACTTTTAACAGTTTTGAAGGATCTAGAACTTGTATACCT